>PVIC010010423.1:0-17228 GCA_004025085.1 Thryonomys swinderianus
AAAAATGAAAAAAGGCATCTCCAGACAGGGGAAGTATAACCACAAGAACGTCAGTTTTGTCTCCTTAACTGGATGGCAATTGAGTTTAAAAACATGCCCCTAAATACTTAGACACTCCTCCCATCAAGAATTGAGTCTATGCTTCTTCCTTTGACGCTAGGAGGTTCAACTGACTGATACAATTCAGTAGAAGTAACGCTGGCTGCATTCTGCATGGAAGCCGAGCCATATCAGGAACATGTATGTATCACCAGCTGGCAACAGGAGTCTTCAAGTCTGTCCAGATCAGCTGCCACACATGTGTTTGAACAAGCCTTCAGAGGACTTAAGTTCCTGCTGTGAAGAGTTACTTTCAACTTATATATCTTACCACAGAGGTCCAGATGTTCTGCAGCAGGCTCAAGTCACACAATTTTGTCATGTCAAACTTCTTTTTTTTTTTTTTTTTTTTGAGACAGGGTCTTGCTTTGTAGTTCAGGCTGGCCCTGAGCTCACTATGGTGCCCAGGCAAGCCGCCACGAACTCAGCAATCCTCTTGTCTCTGCCTCCCGAGTGCTGGGATTACAGACGTGAGCCACCATGCCTGGCATTGTGGTATGTGGTGTTGATTGTTGGTGGGTGTGAGTCTCCATGCCCAGCATTATATGTGGTTACCGGGGATCGAACTCAGGACCTTGCACTTGCGAGGCAGGCGCCGGAACCACTGAGCTAAACCTCTGGCCCTCAAACTTCTTGATATGTGGAATTTGTGACCATAAAGTGCATTCTTACAGCTCTAAATGGTTTGGTATACAGTAAGCAGTTAGCATGTAAATTATGCCTCAAACATATACCACAGAGATAAACAGCATAGATATAGTATAGAAAATAAAGGAAAAATAGGTATTTCTAGCTACGCTAGACTAGGAGAGACTAGAAGCCAAACTAAGCTATTTGAAATAGCAAGTACAATTTAAAAGTAAGTTAAATACTTACAGAATTTTGGAAATACTAAGGGGAAAATGGTCAAAATACAAACACTGTTTAGTTTTAGGAAGCCAGCAAGAGCAAAAAAACAGGAAGTTGGCATGAATGACTTTGTGGCTTCACCAGGAAGCCACTGTATGTTCATGTCTGCTGCCAGCACGTGTGTCCACCAGGAGCTGCTGCCAAAGCACAAGGGCTTATCTTTTTTCCCTTCCATCTTCCAAACCTGCCATGACTAGCAGTCGCTAGCCAAATCTACTTAATGAACCAGGTCCTACATAAAGACGGGGGCCAAATGGGCAGGAATGATGCTGAGATTTGACAATATAGTAGCAAAGTCTGTCCTTGCGCCGTACATAAGCCAAGACAGATATTTAAACTTCAGAACACGACAACAACATCCTTCTTCTGCTGAATATGATTGAACTACTCTTTGTATCAAAGATGACTTGCTTGTCTTTTCCTAAAGCAAGAAATTCAAAGTCTTATTCATAGTTTATTCACATCTAGATATTTGTTTCTCTTATAGCCCAGATATGCACCCGTTATATAAATTAAGGAGTAAATTAAGGGACTTAACACTAATGCCCCCTTACATAAAGACTAAACTAAGGTACCTAACACCAATGTCTTTAACACAAGAAGGAAGAAAATAATAATTTGGTAAATATCACATGTACATGTGAAAATGAAAACATTCATAGCTACTATGGTCCTCAGTTCTATAACTGACAATTTTTTGCCCTCTTTGCTGTCAGCAAAACCCTGTTGCTAAATGACTGTTCATTTGAAAAAACCAAAAATGCAAAAGAAATCCTCTACTCCTCAGGGTCTAAAGCATTAGTGGTCTTGATGCATTGAGTTTTCAGTGTTTCATCATTGTTGACTTGCAGGCAGCAAAGTACCAAAAGGAATCCCACAGAATTCTCTGGATTCCAAAAACTCCTTACCTTATTGCATAGCAGCAAACTTACTTGTTCAATACCTTAGATGAAAAAGTAATTCCTTAACCATTGGTTCACTGACCTGAAAAAATTAGACAATTAGCTGACATTTATAACTTTTAATCAAAATAATATGTGTTGCATACCTGGTAGATGATTTATACTTGAAGAAGTAAAGCTTTAAAACCAGCAGTTTCAAGCATTCAAAGGGTAAGGAGTGAAATTCTTACAAGTTCACTATTGAGGATAAAAAGAAAAATCCTTTTCCTCTGCCCTCTTGGTTCTAAAACCCACATTTCCTGGCTATAGGAGAACTAGAAACTGGTCTGAAGCTCTAAGAATATATCTCATTGTACAGTGTAGCTTTCCGAGTCTACAGAGTGTCATCAGGCACTTCAGTGATCCATTCCACCAGTCAATCTGCTGAGTTGCTTCTGGATAACTCAGCAACTGCTAAGCACAGGAGCTGATGAATCCCAGTGAACTAAACCTAAACAGCATTTCTTCAACTAGAGAATGAAAGGAATATTATGCCACTCACCATACTGATTTTGAGGCCTTCAATACACCCATGGATGAGGCCAATTCAGAAGCTTTAATAAGAGTGTCTTTTCCAGATGGTTGACGCTACTTAAGGAAGCCTATCCTACTGGGTACTCAGTACTGTCTCCCACCATTTGCAGACAAACAAAGGGGTTTACTCTTTATTGTTGGGAGCCCTGTGGCCACTCTGTGAAGAAGCCCAGGTTAACCTACCTGACACCATATGGGGAGAGTCAGTCATTCCATTTGGGGGATGTGAGGTCCAAGCATGCTGGTAGTGTGACACTAGCTTACCTTCAGAGGTCCTTCCAGTCAACCCAAATATGAAGATCTGAGCAGATTCAAATAATACTTAGCAAACAAAATGGGAACATTGCTTGAAACCACAAAGTCTGAAGTAGTTTCTATATATTAAGAACTATATATTATCTCTCTCCAGATTTTGTTGCTTATATGATCCATTTTGACTGTTATGTAATTTAATAATAAGATTAGAAAACAGAATTGATAGATGCCTAATAATTTTCCTTACCTTTAAATCACCAGTTATTTGGTTAATTATTATTTTTTTTTTTTGAGACAGGGTCTTGCTTTGTAGTTCAGGCTGGCCCTGAGCTCACTATATAGCCCAGGCAAGCCTCGAATTCAGCAATCCTCCTGTCTCTGCCTCCCGAGTGCTGGGATTACAGGCGTGAGCCACCACCCAGCACTGTGGTATGTGGTATGTGGTATGTGGTATTGATTGCTGGTGGCATGAGTCACCATGCCTGGCATTGTATGTGGTTACCGGGGATCGAACTCAGGACCTTGAGCTTGCGAGGCAGGCACCGGAACCACTGAGCTAACCCTCTGGCCTGGTTAATTCTTATTTTTATGCTTATAAAACACATCATTCCCAAAGTTTCACTCAATCCTTACAAACTATCTCAGTATCCAAGATCTCTGCATGATGTACATTTCTTTTTATCTTTTCTTCTTTTTTTTTTTTTTTTTGAGACAGGGTCTCGCTTTTGTAGTTCAGGCTGGCCCTGAGCTCACTATATAGCCCAGGCAAGCCTCGAACTCAGCAATCCTCCTGCCTCTGCTTCCCGAGTACTGGGATTACAGGCGTGAGCCACCACACCCGGCACTGTGGTATGTGGTATTGATTGTTGGTGAGCGTGAGTCACCAGGCCCAGCACTGTATGTGGTTACCGGGATCAAACTCAGGGCCTTGCACTTGTGAGGCAGGCGCTGGAACCACTGAGCTAAATCTCTGGCCCATGATGTACATTTCTAACCAATAGACTAACATGTAATATTCTTCATTATGGTAACCTATGTATTTAAAAATGTTAACTTCCATAATCCCTTCCCGGGATACTATGATGGCAAAGGTACAGATGACTGCAGTGACCTGCTGAAGCTGGCTTGTGCAAGCTCAAAGGTGAAATAACTATGTATGTATCTTCTCAAGTCATATTATGGTGCCATGTTGGTAGCTTTAAATCAGCCACAGTCAATAGGGCTTTATTTGAAGGGGCATTTTTCCAGTATGTTATTAGATACCTTTAACAAACATGCATAGAGAAAAAGAAAGAACCACCCAAAGCTTTTAGTCAAGGGTTTTGGACACTATGGAAATACAATTAATTCAAAACCTAAACATTGCCTATTCACTTGCCTTCCATTTCCCTTGTCACTCTACTTCTCTTTTAATGGCTTCTACCTTGAGGCTAACAGGCTAAGAAGTTCTATATCCTTAAGCTGTTCTTTTTTAAAAATTTTGAATCTTTATTAGCACATTATATATACATATCATGATCACATCTGACATTGAGAATTTGTACTGGCATATGACATGATTTAATTCTCATTTTTCCCATTCCCCTACCCACCCTACAACCCCCTGCTCTCCATATACATAAGCTTTGCTTCCCTTTTTTATTGCCATCACATTTTTTCTTTCCCCTTGTTACTTACCCCTACACTCTATTTCCTTCTGCATATTTTCTATTTCACAATATCTATCATATATTCTAGAGCTCATTCACCTCTTCAGTTTCTCATACCAGAGAAAAGATATGATATTTACACATCTGTGACTGATTTATTTCACTTGTAAGTATATCCTAGTATGTCCATTTGACTATAAATGACTCAAACTTATAATTCTTTATGGCAGAGTAATCACCATTTTATAGAAAGAAACATATCTTTATCCAGTCTCCAGTTGATGGGCATTTGGGTTGTTTCCAAGACTGAGCTGTCACAAACTGAGCCACTATGAACATGGATGCACATATGTCACTGTGATATGAATCATTTAATTTTTCACCTACACACCTAGCAGGAGAACAGCAGGGTCAAGTGGGATCTCTAATCCACATTTTTTGAGTAATCTCCACGGTGATCTCCATAGTGGTTGCACCAACAGTGGACAAGGGTTCCTTTCTCCCCACAGTTTCACTAGCATTTATTGCTGGTTAATTCTGAGATAGCAGCCATTCTTTGTGGAGTGAGATGGAATCTCAGAGTTGTTTTCATCCACATCTCTCAAATGACTAATGATGTTGAACATTTCTTCATATGCTTCTTAACTGCTTTTATTTCTTTCTCTGAAAAGTGTCTGTTCATGTTAGATTCCCATTTTTTATTGGGTCTTCAAATTTGGGGAGGCTGATCTAAGTTCCTTATATAACGTACATAGTAGCTCTTTGTCTGAGAAACCACTGGTAAAAATTTTTTCTCAGTCTGTGGTTGTCTTTTTGCTCTGCTGGTGGTTTCTTTTGCTGTGTAGAAGCTTTTTAAAAGGATGAGATTCCATTTGATTTCTTCTACTAGTTCTCATGCTATAGAGATTTTATTCATTAAAGTCTTTCCCTAAGCCAATGTCTCCAAGAGTTCTACCTAACCTGCTTTATAGGAGGTTTAGTGTTTTAACCCAATGCTGAATCTTCATAGAATTTTACTCAAAATATTTTGCTGTTGTGTTTTCTAATGTGTTTTAGAGAAATTGTCTTTTCCATCTTTCAAGCCCTGTGTTTCTAGATCATTATACCTCTTCGCTTCTGCTAGAAAACAAGTCAGTTCTCGACTTGTCATTTCTAGAAACTTTTAAGTTCTTTTCAAATACTTTTCCTAGTACTACTTGAGGAGAAGATACATCATCTGCCATCTTATTATATACCAAATTTTACTACGTCTTGCCATGACACACAGTAGTGCAGATTCTCATGCCTCTAATTTCTGTCAGGAGTTTTTTGCCCCTTGTGGCCTGGCCACCAAAACAGATACTTATTTCAGATTTTTTGTTAGAGAAACATTCTACTTATAGAACCCATTTCTTGATTGGGAAACAACATAAACTGGCAGAGTAAAAAATCCACAAAGTTCCAAGTCTTAACGCTATAAAAAATGTTCTATTTAAACATTGCCCAATGACGTTGAGGCCAGACCCTGCTTTATAGCATCACTGGGGAACTCAAGGGTTTTGTTTTGTTTTCCATTTTCCGATGCTACAATTCAATTTTTGAACAACCACGTTTACCATGAGGGGAGAAAGAGAATAGCTGATTGTACGTGGAAAGTTTTTATAGACCAGAAGTAGGATATATAACTTCTTTCTACTGGCCAAAGTTCAATTCTAGAGTCAAATCTAATGAAAGGAGGCTGACAAATGAAGCTTGCTGGGTACCCAGGAGGAAAATAAAACAAGTGCAGTGACCACATAGCATGCTTCCAATTTAAAGATAGTTGATACACAGATGCACAACATTGATACAGATACACAGGTTGCTTTCTGATGGAGAATTCTAAGCTCAGAAAACTATGAATCAGAAAAGAATAAAATAAAGATATTTTCAGAGAAGTAGAAAATGACACAGAGCATTTTCCTTGCAATTAAGAAAGGTCCGTTAACTAATTGCAACCAATGTAATATGAGAAATGATATTTGACAGCTCTGAGTAAACACTTCCAGAAATCTCAGCTGCTTTGACTTTAGAATAAAACTATTGTGCAATGAAAAATGAGAACATGTCTATCACCTTGAGTTACTTCATTATTATATTTTTATTGACATTTATTTATTTTTATTGTTCTGGGGATTGAACTTAGAGCATTTATACTGAGCCATCCAGTCCTTTCTAAAAACTTTTGGGGCTGGAGGGTTAGCTCAGTGGTTCCGGCGCCTGCCTCGCAAGTGCAAGGTCCTGAGTTCGATCCCCGGTAACCACATATAATGCTGGGCATGGAGACTCACGCCCACCAACAATCAACACCACATACCACAATGCCAGACATGGTGGCTCATGCCTGTAATCCCAGCACTCGGGAGGCAGAGACAGGAGGATTGCTGAGTTCGTGGCGGCTTGCCTGGGCTCCATAGTGAGCTCAGGGCCAGCCTGAACTACAAAGTGAGACCCTGTCTCCAAAAAGCAAAAAAATAAAAAAAAAAAAACTTTTGAGACAAGGTCTCATTGAATCACTAAAGGCTGCACAGGTTGGGCTTGAATTGTAATCCTCCTTCCTCAGCCTCTCAGATGTCTGGGGTTACAAGCATGTGTTATTATGCTCAGCTGAGTTCTTTCATAATTTTATAAAGTAATATGTAGAACAGGGCATTACATCAATCCACACTGGACAGGCATCACAAATATGAAGAAAACATTTGTTGGGTTAAAGAACCGAGATTTACTAGTTTGTTTACAAGGCCTGTTCCCCATCACAGGTGACACTGCTCCCCAGGAGAGTCACTGACATCTAGAAATGTTTTTGCTTACAACCGAGGGGACGCTACTGGTATCCGATCAGTAGAGGTGAGGTGACACTGAATATCTTACATGCAGAGGACAGACCTCACATCAAAGAATTGCCTGTTTATTGGCCCAATGTCAGTGGTGCTGCCTTGAAAGACAAACAATATCTCAAAATTTTTCCTACAGTCCTCCTTAGGAAGCTATGAAAGAATATTCTGCCACAAAACACCTGCCAACTGGAAGACCGGATACAGGAACCAGAGGGACCAGGAGGAGAAAAAGTTATGACGTGAAAATTAAGGAATCCCCAGATGCACTGAGTCCACACCCCTGGCAGTGGAGAAGAGAACAAAGGACTCCAAGAGTGAGTCACGGGAAAAATGACATGTTTAATGAGTATGAATATGTTAATGGTTACATTTGAATTCTATGACTAATGGTAAATACAAGTAAGATTGTATAACTAAAACAGGCTACTATCTGACCAAGTAGAATTGTGTAAGAAAGAGGGCAATATGTGATAAAAATACATGGCAAATTCATATTAAAATTATGAATTACATTTAATTTTCAGAGTTGTAAAGCAAACACACTGATGTAACCAAAAAGCATAATAAAACTCTGTTGCCAGTGAGAGAAGAAATGCATACAGGAATGTGTATACAGGGGCATGAAGGACAGATGGAAGTTGTCAAACTGTTACATTCTCATATTCTCTCCTAAGCTATCAAAGGAAATAGTTAAAGTGCAAAAGTCAGGAGATTATAATGCAAGGTTATTACACAGATATATGAGGGCAAGTGCCAAAAGAAACAGCTAAAACAATGAAAACTGATGGCTTCTATAGAGGTAGAAATTGGTAGGAGGGAGTATTTGGGTGGAGCCACTTGTTTTTTATTATAAACTTAACAATACCACTTAATTGTTTAACCAAAACAAAATAGTTTTTGCAGAAGTGCTGGCAAAATAAATAAATTTTCAGGCATTAATATAATATAATCCATAGAAAAGGCTTTTGTAATTTGTAAACTGCTAGTCAGGAGGCTCATTATAATAGATTGGAAGACTGATTTGAGGCATTCACATGGGTTCTCAGCTTGGCTTTTCTGTCACAGCTACCATGCTGAACTATGTAGGGCTCCCCAGCCTCCAACCACCTCATTGGCATATAAAACATACTCATTACTTTGGAGATTTCAAGAGTTTGGGGAGCTATATGCCAGGAACTAGTCAACAAATTTTAAAAAAAACATTTAAATTATACCACAGGTAGAGTCTCTGGGAAAAGCAATGCAGGTCTGTAAAAGAATGAGCTAGTGCCAGTCTCCAAAGGCAAAAAAGTTGTGAGAGACAGTTATGACTCATCTACAGGAAGCTCTGACCCTTTTCTACTAATCCAGATCTTCCTGGTTGTACCCTGAAGTGTCAGGAGCCCAGGTACTGAGAAAGGAACAATATACTCAAAGTAGAAGATGCCAACCACAGTCCTCTTGCTTTGTGAAGATTCTAGATTTGAAATAGTGCCAGGCTGATAGGAAGTATGTGTTGTCAAATCTGAGTTCTGACTATTATACCAATTAGAACATTTTAATTACAAAAATGAGACAGTGTTTAGGACTCAAAGATGAATAAAGTTTGGTACCAAGTTAAGTCTTCATCCTGAATTAGGGAAAGAAATAGACTTTCAAACAAATATGAAGAAGCAATGAACAAAAGAAGAAATTGCTTCATTAGCATCTTATCACATGTGCTTAAGTCAGTGAAGAAGTGACATTACTATTAAGTAATGGAACTGTACTTTTTCCCCGTGGTTCTGTATGTTGAAGCAAAAGGGAGCCAAGTTTTTCTTTTTCTTCTCTCAGTTGATCCAGTGACAAAATCTACTATCTTGTGGTTTTCTTGAATAAGAATAGAAATCTTGAGGGATAATTGCAGAACATATTTTCTGAAGTATCTTCTATAGGAATAACAAATTTATCTTTGGGATGAATATTATCCTGAGAGCTTTCCCATAGGTGAGTAGGATTGACTATACATAGTGTTTTCATAAAGAACACTGTTGGCACTGAGTTCCACATAGCACTTCCCTTTGGTGACATGTTCGTTAGAAGGTTCAGCTGAGTGTAGTTCATGGCCTTGGGCCATGGCCCATTTCTTGGATTGCTCTGTGAGTTGAGCAGCATCCAGGAGTCAACTGTAGATATAACTTATTTCTTGTCAGTCATGATCCTCCCATAACTTACCTGACTGATTTTTCCACCTTCCCATTGGAGCAAGAAGCATGAGAAAGAGGAAAAACGTTAGCAGTTACAACAGGATGTTTAAGTTCCTTTCGGATAGCCCATCTTCTGTTCTCAGGAAACCTTGTCAACTCCTTTCTGTTTACTGCTTGTGGCTACCCAGTCACTTTTCCTGATGAGTGACTCCAAACATGGCAGCTCTCCATGATTGATTGAACTGTTGGAAATGAGATCACCTTGCTTTCAAGTACTTTTCTAACAAAATATTTCAGGAATTTAGGTTTTGCTTGCAGAAAATCAAAATGCATTTCTATGAAGTGTATTTTCTTTCTGACAGCTCATCAATTAGTGACTTGTAGGACCTTAGACTGACTTCATCAACCTTTCCATGATGAGACTGTCTTTATCGTGGAGCTGACCTCTGACACCCAGCACGTGCTGTTATCCTTTTTTTTTTTCTTTTACTTCATATATCCTTTATTTTCACTCACTCCCGGATTCCTAACCAAAAACATACTAATTTTTACGTATTCTTTGGGAATTTTAAGTATTATCCTTATTCATATAATCAAAGAATACCTTTCTGACCTCCTTATATATCTTTCATTTCTTTTTTTTTTTTTTTTTTTTTTGAGACAGGGTCTCGCTTTGTAGTTCAGGCTGTCCCTGAGCTCACTATGTAGCCCAGGCAAGCCTCAAACTCAGCAATCCTCCTGTCTCTGCCTCCCAAGTGCTGGGATTACAGATGTGAGCCACCACACCCAGCAATATATCTTTCATTTCTTAATGTGTCCACAGATCTTTAAACTATGTAATGGTTTATATTTGTAATATAGTTTTCCCTAACACATGAAATATAAGGAAGACAGTTTCTTGCTTATTGAAAGAGGCCACTAGAATAGGTATCACACTATAGGGTTTAGAATGCACCAAAGCAAGGTCTCAGTGGGTGTGGTGGTACATACTTGTGATCCCAGCACTCAGGAGGCTGAAGCAGAAAGATTCCTGTAGTTCAAAGCCAATGTGGGCTACCAGTGAGGTCAAAATCAACCTGGACTGCTTAGTAATACTCTGTGGTCTTACTGCGTACCACAGTGGTACAAAAGTGTATCTGAACATCTTCAAATGGACAGATCTATAAACTCCACAATAATAGGAATTTCATCTGTTTTGTTCATCACTTTATCCCCAGAAATTATTATAGTATTTGATGTATAATGATCACTCAATAACTATATGTAAATGAATGACTGTATGAATGAAAGATGGAAAGACAAAAGATGGATAAGAAGAAAAGAAACTTCTCTTTTTTTTCCACTGAGCAGGTAGAAATGTTTAAGTTGATACCTTAGCCTGGTACCTGAAGCAAAGAGTACTACTAGAACCTGATCTCTACACCCAACTCAGTACTGTGGCCAGAGATCCAAGACAGACAAAGGCAGCTCAAGGGAAGGGCAAAGCTGTTCTGGAGAACTTTGTGGAACATGAAAAGATACGAGATACATCACTTTAGCTTTAATTCCAACATGACAGAGTGGAGAAAGGTTTTCTCTGCAATTCCACAAGAAACCTGCATTCCTTTAACACTGCAGCCGTCTTCACAAACACCCCTAGATTGGGTTTGGAAAACTCACGATGTCGAGGTGCGCTGAGAAACACACCCTCAGTTTGGGCATCACGTGAGTCATGCTGGGGCCAGAGGAAAGGAAAAGTAAAATGATCAGATGTTTTTATGTGTCACCTTTTGGGCCTCTCAACAAAAACTGAGTTTCAGTTTGAAAAACACTAGAACGCATATTTCATAGGAAAAATAAGTTAATACAATTTTCTTTACTACTTTTTATTTTTATTTTTAATTAATTGAGTAGTCACCTAATACTTGCTGCTATGGCCCAGGCCCCATCCGGGTGTTGGGAATGCGGTGTTAGTAGGGCACAACATCTGTCTTAAAGGACCTTCTCACGGGATTGATACGTAAGGACACAGGCCATCGCCACCTGTGATCTGCATAACATGACCTGCGGTGTGGAGTACCGCAGACCAGCAGTGCATCAGAGGCTACTGGAAATTCAGGTTATGCAAAATTTGAAAATAAGATTCAGAAATCAAGAATTCAGATGAAGATCAAGCCTCTGGCTACCCAGTACACGTCTGAAGTTCTTCAGTTTACCTTAAACATAAAAGAATCCCATAGGCAGGACTAATTCCTTAATTGCACTGTGATCTAGACATTTATAAGACATCTCATCTTCTTTGTTAAAATCTTCAATAACATCCCCAATTAGAGGCTCACCTATGGCAGAAAACTGAATATAGCAATGACTTTCTTTTCCCAAAAATAATTCATTTGTCATATCATCAGTTTAAATGGTAGAGAATAAATTATTTAAAAAAATAACAATCACAATGTGACCTTAGTCAATATGTAGGTATACATATAGATCCACATATGCAACTATATGTAGCTACATGTGATGAAATGCTCCACAAAATCAAGTTAAAACAATTCAACATTTTGAGCCCAAATGAAAATTGGGCCCAAAACAATGAAAATTCTTACCCCCTGCAGTGCTGAAATCAGAGTAAAAATATTGCAAACACGGCTCCTTTTGTGCCAGAGAACATTTTCACCATTCATATGGGGCACAAGACATCTATCAAAGAGCATGAGTTAAATATTTCCCCAAGTTACTTATCAAATAGGGACACTGTTAGGACATCTGGTTGATTCACAAAAGGAACATATTTTTTTGTTAATTACTGATTTGTTTAATCATGAATTCCCTGAGCAGTGGCAGAGAAAACAATGGCACTCTGATACAGAGAAAATAATTAAAAGAATTCTAATATTAGAAAGTGTTGAGAGAAACATTAATGGAAGGGGTCTCACATAATTTTCCTATAATGTCTTTATTTTAGACTAAGCAATTACTGGCACATAACAACATCCACTAAATGAATATAGTAGTGCTGTGTACCGGGTACATATAACATAATGGTTAGTTCTTATTATTGGTCATTGGAAGTTGAATGATTTCTTTCTTATGGTCTTTCCTAGAAAGTTCCTAATATCCAAGTCTACATAAATCTATGTTTAAGGAAGTCAAAAGTATGTCTGAAACTAAGTCTTCAAGCAATGATTTGAAGGGCTGGAGATTTTAGCATAGTGGTTCTGGTGCCTGCCAAGCAAGCACAAGGTCCCTGGTTCAATCCTGGTAACCATATACAACAGTATTGGGCATGGTGACTCACACCCACCAATAGTCAGTACCACACACCACAAATGCTGGGCTTGGTGGCTCAAATTTGTAATCCCAGCACTTGGGAGGCAGAGGCGGGAGGATTGCTGACTTTGAGGCTTGCCTGGGCTACATAGTGAGCTCAAGGCCAGCCTGAACTACAAAGTGAGACCCTGTCTCAGAAAGAAAGAAAGAAAGAAAGAAAGAAAGAAAGAAAGAAAGAAAGAAAGAAAGAAAGAAAGAAAGAAAGAAAGAAAGAAAGAAAGAAAGAAAGAAAGAAAGAAAGAAAGAAAGAAAGAAAGAGAGAGAAAGAAAGAAAGAAAGAAAGAAAGAAAGAAAGAAAGAAAGAAAGAAAGAAAGAAAGAAAGAAAGAAAGAAAGAAAGAAAGAAGAAATGATTTGAAGAAACATTATGGGAAATAAAAAGAGTAAAATGGATGGAAAATGCTTATGTGTTAAAAACTGATGTCCAGCCGGGCGTGGTGGCTCACGCCTGTAATCCCAGCACTCGGGAGGCAGAGACAGGAGGATTGCTGGGTTCAAGGCTTGCCTGGGCTGCATAGTGAGCTCAGGGCCAGCCTGAACTACAAAGTGAGACCCTGTCTCAAAAAAAAAAAAAAAAAAAAAAAAAAAACTGATGTCCAGTGTGGAGACCTGATCAAGGAAAACATAGATGATCCTGGTGAATTCAATTACGTTTTTGTCAAATATCTACAAAATGATTCTATGGGAGGTTGAAACAGTCTAGAAAACATTGGTAGGTAATGACAAAAGAATGGTCTCTTTTTCTCTCAGCCAGGTGGAATGCGTTTCTCTCCATATGTTCTAAGACTGGGTGAACTGGTATCTCAGGTAACTAAAGCTCATATGCATCTGCCATCAAATTCATGGGTCCTTGTTTGTCATTGAGGACTTATGTCTAGCTTTGAAGACAAGCAGCCTGCAATTACTGTGGCATAATTGGGATGGCGGTTTTTCTTCCAGAGCCAGTTTTCAGTGCACACACTGTATCACAACTGTGCTCGCTCCAGTAGACGAAAGCACGCACGACACCAGGCTGACTGCAGGGCCCCCAGCTGCTGCACTGAGCAAGTTCAGGGAGGAGCTGCAGCCTTGACGTGTGCATCCAGGGCACAGCTCCCTCACACAGGTGCCAACATCCGCCTCATGTCGCTACTCACAGACCACCTGATCAACGAAATGAGCCTCAAACAACAGCCAACCTCTCATGTTCTGAAAAAGCACATTATGCTTGACCTATACTCTAAAACATACAGTTGAATTCATTAATTAAAATTCATATCCAGAGTTGCAATATCAAATACTGCAAAATGTAACACACAGCATGAATATGTAGAGGGGTTAGCACTAAGCGTAGATGTTGACTTGCTTATGCTGCAACCAAACAGCTGCCTAAATTACCGTGCAGATCCGATGAAGTGCTCAAAACAACATATCCGGTTCTCTTGCCTAATCGTCAGTTACTACAGTTTCCCATCTTGGTTTTTACTTCCCTTAATATTTTGTTCAGTGATCTCTCTCGATCCTCCTGAAAGCAATTATGGGCCTTTAGACGGATTGGGATGACAACACTGTGAACCCCAATGGGACAAGAAGAAGATGCAGAAAAGAGAGCATTGAGTTGGAAAGACGCCTCACTAGATACATGCCTTGATCAAATGATTTGATCTGATTTTGTTCTCCATTTCCTCATCTATAAAATAGGAGTGATGTGATAGGTCCTGATTTCAACAGAGAATTTCTGCAAGAGTCATAAGGAGCAATGACATACTTCTATTAACATTAGGGTGCTCATGTGGAGAACAAAGAAGAGGTCCTATTTACTGCATAGACACACACAACTCCAGCTCTGAGACAGATATAAAGCTATTTTTCCATACATGGGACCTGATAAATTACCCTTCCAATCACCTCTTTTTCCACTGATAATGTTCCCGTGTCACAAACTCCAGATTAATAACAACTGTGGGATCTACTCAGATTCACCCATCTCTTAAATGAAATCTGGCAGGGAAGAAAGTCTTTTGTTCTTTATTGCACACATGCATGTATGTGCGCATGTGCATGTGCACACACACATATACACACACACAGGTACTTCTCCAAGAATATTACTGATTTTTTTTTTTTGCAGCACTGTTGGGAAATTTAAAAATATGTTTGGTTAACAACTATCTCTTTGGCTTTTCCAAACACTTTGCTTTTCAGACACTTTTTATTTATAGATTTTCTTTTGGTTTTCTTTCACCTACTGTAGAATCTTACATTTATTTATACTGGATATTTTATAGCAGATATTGCGCACTGTTAAGATGTTGACATAGTAATTTATCCAAGTTTAAAATAGTATAAGATATTCTAAGAAGTTGTACTTTATATTTTACCCTCTAACATAGGCACATTAAACACAGAAATTGGCACATTAAACACAGAAATTGCATATCTATAAGAACTACTATGTAAAATCATTAAAAATTTCTATTGTGAATATAATTCTATAAGGAAATGTTGACCTTGGGTCATATGATTCTCCTGTAAAGATGCATATCAATCTTGTTGATCTCCCACAGTATGCAAATGTAAATTCCAGATATCTGATCACAGATTCATAAATGTGGATGGCACTTCAACTGTTTCTTTGTGACATGTGACTATCCCTGATCCATTGAGGTTCCAACTGACAGACAGTTAATGAACCACCAAGATTTTCCGTGAGTCAGAGATTTTGCAAGATACTTTTACACAAATGGCTGGAAAACATTGATGGCCCTATATCTCACAATTTCCTGTACCCATACCTGTTGGTAGATGATAACACTGCTGACTGGCTTGACCACATGATGGATTTTAGACAAGAAGACAGTAACAAATCCATGCAGTCTTTGAAAATACCTGTGTGCTTTGGCTCCTCTATTCAGTTCTGCTTCCTAGAAAATGAGCTTGTGCTGACCTTTAGCAGGGTGAGGGGTCCATGGAGGAGAGATAAGTCATCCCAGAACAGGACATCCTAGACTAGTCAGCCCCGGCAGCCCATGGGCCACTTGTAGGCCCCTCAGCAAGCTCATGGTGTGAGTAGGGCCGTGCTCACTTTGGCAGCACATATACTAAAATTGATGAGAGTAGGGCCTGCTCAGACTGTGAGACATAACAAGTTAACCATGTTAGGCTGCTGTGAGTGGGCTTTTTTTGATGGGAAGTGGAAGAGATGGTGATAAAATCATTGCCATAAAAATGTATAGTAGGTACTGTGAGACAGGAAGAAAATGTTCAAAGGGGAAGGGGAACTAAGGAGGGCAGGAAGGGGAAGTCAAGAAGGGAAGGAAAAATGTGATAGAAGAAGATAAAATAGAAAAGAAAAAATAAAAAATAGCTTCTGTAAGGTTGAAGGGGACAAGGGAATAGAAAAACTCAAAATCAAAGTAATCATGTATAAGTACAAATTGTCAATGATAAATGTGACCATAATGAATACCTATAATGTACCAAGAAACTCAATTAAAAAAACAGACCAATTTAAATTCTTAAAGACAATATATTAAGTATGTAACTTTTTTTTTTTTTTAATAGAATACTCCAATGCTTAAACTTCTGGGCCTTTCCTTTCAAGACTTCGATCTTTATTTTAACTCATGGAAATAATATGCATTAGTGTCTGCCTTACCCGCACCCTTCAACAGCCAGCACTGTGACTTAGGAATGCAGGAGTGGATTGTGCAGAAGCCTGGGTCCTGTAGAGACCCTTTCTGGCTTCTTCCCCCCTCTAGATTTCACTTTAATTTTAATTCTTTTACAAACTCTTCATTCTTTTATGTTACCCTCTATAAAAGTCATTTCACTTCTTCTCACTGGTCTTTTTTAAAACAAAGTAAAAGACAGAGAATCCTTTAACCAGGCACTTAGTGGTTCACAATATTGTTTTACAGTTGGCATGTCTTGTTCAAAACTTTGTAACCTACACATTAAAAATAAGGACTCAGAAAATTGACTCGTCAAGTACATAGATGGAGAATGATGGCTTTTTATATCAAATACAGACTGAAATGCAAACTAACTTTGGAAAAGTTCAATAGCACAGAGGGAACACAGGTTTTAAAAAATTAAAAACATGTACTTAAGTTTTCCTGTAAGCCAAGGGAAAAGGATAAAATTTGGCTCATCAAAGAAGAAATGTATTACTTATTCTATCTTTCCTTATTTGCTAGGTATACTTAAATCACCTTACAAAATATTACATCAATTTTCATTTTTATTACTTATGTATATATTTTATCCACCTCATCAAAAGCCAAAAGTGCCACAGTATTAACCTTAAATGTATCTATTTATAATGCCCTTAGTACTACTGTATATTTTATATACTGTGGTGCAACAAGTATTTATTGTAAGGAAATAATTATAGATATCACAAATATTTCATAAGTTTAGCTATAGAAATATTTTCTATAATACTATTAACCTCACAATTGATTAGAAATAACCCACATTCTATGTAATTATTAGTTTATTGTAATGTAACTGCATAACTCAAGATTATATG
>PVIC010010423.1:17328-43692 GCA_004025085.1 Thryonomys swinderianus
ATCCCCTTGTCTCTGCCTCCCGAGTGCTGGGATGACAGGCGTGAGCCACCACGCCCGGCATTGTGGTATGCGGAGGCGTTGATTGCTGGTGGGCGTGAGTCTCCACGCCCAGCATTCTATGTGGTTTCCGGGGATCGAACTCAGGACCTTGTGCTTGCGAGACAGGCGCCGGAACCACTGAGCTAACCCTCCGTCCCAAGATTATATGTTTTTATCTAGTAATAATATTTACTGATAAGGACAATATGAAATAAAAAATTAAAACATAAATTATCTCATTTTCATATAAGATACATTTAGTATATGTGCTGCTGAAGTGAGCACAAATATAAGATACATTTAAATGAAATGCCTAGAAAATTGTGTTAATATACTATGTAGACATAGCAGAATTTGAGTGTCTTTTTTACTTGTATTATATCTTAACTACAAATCTGAGATTTTTTAAAATGGAGTCAATTGCTGAGGGGAGAAAAGACTTACTCTAACAGCATCCATGAGAAATGGTTGTAGAGATGGCAGCCTACTGTACAGTCAATTTTTATTTAGTTCAAAATTATTTACTGAATATCTTCGATATTCCATGTGCCAGAGAGATGCAGTGGAAAACAAAACAACCTCTTGCCTCAGGGAGCACACATTCTAGGAAGACAGACAACACACTCATAAGATAATTCAATACCAGGTACTTAAAGTTGCAAGAAAAAAATGAAGCCATGTAAGAGAGGAAGGAAGAGGGGAATGCTGAGGTGACACTGGAACAGATGAAGTGAGCAGAGAGCCAAATAGGTAAGTCCAGAACTTTCCAGACAGACAGCAAGTGCAAAGGCACTGGGCAAAGAACATCCTTCATTCAAAAAGTTCAGTATAGCTACGAGACAGAAAAGATGGTTGCCTCTATCCAGCAACCAATTGTAAGGATTCATATTACCTTACAGTTCTTGCTAGTGCTGTTTCCTTCAGGAGACTGTGTTTGATTCAGCCCCCAGGATCACATTTTAAAGAGGAACACTGAAGAAATGGAGTGAGTCTACAAGAAAGTGTTAAGGATGATGGGGGCTCTGGCAAGGATGAAGGCTGCAGGAAATCGGGCTGCTTAGCTGAGGAGTAGGAAGCCTTGACACAGGAGAGGGCTGCTGATTATCTCACTATGACTGTACTGTTTGGCTTCAAACAGCAAGACCAGGGTGAAAATTACAGAGTAGAATTTAGTCACATATAAGAAAGCAGACTTTAGAACTCGTTAATATTCAAAGGGAATGTGATGGGGGAACATAATGAGGGGAAAGAATAAATATGATTTGGAAAGAAAAAGAAGTGGCATGTATATAAGGGGTGAGGGGCTGAGGGTCGGTAGGGATATGGGTAAAAATGAGAATTAATTTCTGTCATATACTGGTACAAATTCCCCAATGTTGAATGAGACTATGAGCTATATATGAAATGTACCAATAAAAAATTCACTAAAAAAAGAAAGCAAATTTTAATAATTATATCTCTTTTAAAAGTATTACAGTGAGTCTTAGTCCTAGAGCCAGTCAAGGGTTGAACATTACTTGTCATGAGATTCCACAGGATCTTGGTTATCATCACCCTTTTGGCGATGACACAGCAATTAGCCCAGCAAGAAGAAAGCTTACCAGAGTGTAGAAGCATCATGAATGTGTACTGTTCTGCTGGATACAATTACTAGAGCTTTACTTTCTGGGCTACATACAACAGTACAGCTTAAATAGGAAAGGCCAGTCTAAGAAAACACCTACGTCTCTGGCTTTCTAGAACCTCCAGCTGGTACAGGCCTGAGACATCCACTGGTCAAGGTCACTTGTCACTGGGGGTGGAAGAGGGAGGCGGCAACTGCCATCTCAGCAGGTGTGCAGGGTGGAAACAGAGGCATCTGGCTTCTAATTCAGTAGCAGATTGGGTTATTTAATAAGTGCTTAAGTGAGCAAATGATGGTTCTATTTTGATAGGTGTTAATCAAAGCTATTGTCACAGAAGCAGAGTCTTTTGCTACAATCTGTTCTTTGATAAATGTGCAAAATACATCATGGGGACCTTTCTTCTAGTATTAACATTGCCTGGAATATGAAGTGTGAATTAAAGGTATAAGATTGATTTTCTTAAAAACTATGCTAATAATCACACCTGTGCCCTCCAAAATAAACTCTTGTTTTACTATTATTTCCTAAATAATACAGAGAGCTTGTATCCTGAGGCACAAGATTCTCCATTTGGCTCTGGCCAAATCATCACCATTTATATTGCCCAAAGCCCAAGATAAAATAGGCCATCTGTAAGTGACTGCTGAATGAAAAAAGATTGAGAAAATTACTCTCTGGTGATACATATCCCAGTGCACTGTGGTGGCTCAGAACATTTTGAAATTCTCCTTTAGAATTTAGGTTCAATAAATTTGTTTGAAATTTCTTTAAAGACTGGACAATTTTATCCTTGAATCCTCTATTTGTAAATAGCCAAAAGATGGTAACTACACTTTAAAATTTAAAAAGAGAATGACTTTAAAATGATGACAGTGAGATTTTTTTAATTCCCCTGGAATGGCAGAGAAAGAACATCAGTCCTTGAAATATACCAGAGTTTTTATCTCTGCCCTGGTGAGGCTCTCTTTACCTCCTACCAATATTGTCCTCAGTCCAGAGTGACAGAGTCAAGCAACCATGGATTGAAACCTTTGGAACCCTGGGCCAAAATAAAACTTTCTTCCTTTTAAGTAGATTTCCTCAAGGGTTTTGCCAAAGCAATACAATTCTAACTACTTATAGTTAAGATTTTAGCATTTGACATTAACTTCAGGACTCCCCACAATTTAAGTCTGAAATCCACTCCCATTTTGACTTGATCTTCCACCTTGCTGTCATTACCTTCTTCCGTTCCACAACACAAAGTCTAACACAGATTATTCATCACCTTCTTGCTTCATAAACTGATCTAGGGCTTGCTGACTTGCTGTTTTCTTCCCCCAAGATCCTGCCTTATCTAGGAGGATCTGATCATCCATTTCATATCAGTTCAAATGCCATGGCACACTGGTGCCTTCATTCAATGCTAAGTACTTATTTGCATGTCGGGTAGGTCTCTGGAGTGGAAACTGCTCAGGCAGTTACAGATGTAGTTTCCTTCTGTCTTTTTAGTACTTAGTCCATTCCCTGTTGCATAGATTTGAAGGTTATTCCAAAAAATAAGTTACAGAACTCATTTCTGCAAAGGCACCTTGCAGATTCTAGAGTCTGTTCTGCCAGTGGGACTGACTCACTTTTTAAAGAGAGGGATACTGATGAAGATGATGAAATTAAAGGTAGCACATATTACTAGTTAGGGACACCTAAGATTTAGACTTTTAGGGAATCAGACTACATTCCTATATTCCTCCTGAGTTTTGAAGGGAATTAAACAGTAATTAAAGGAATGAATGAATGTGCTCCTCCTGCATTACAGCAATACAATTCTAACCATACCTATCACATGGATAACATTGATATCTTAGCCTATGAATATTACTACCCACCCTGAAGTACCAAAGGTACTGAGATAGCCTTTTGCATCCGGCATGAATAGTGTACTGGATACATAGTAGGTGCTTTAGCTCTTGCTTAATAGATTTGATAAAAAGATAAGCAATATATTTCTAGAATAAGGACAGGAAAAAGACATCTGTACTCTGAGATAAACATGAAAAACTGGAGACTAATTTTCAGACCAAGGGCTGATGAGAATGGTTGATAGACTTGGCAAGAACAGCAAGGCTGAGTAAGCTTATTTTCTTGGCACCATGACCAAAGATGCTGGCTAAAGTAATGAGGAATGCTCACAGACCTTCGCTGTGATCCTTCTGCTAGTGAATATTTCTGTTCTGAAAGAGATCTGAAATTTCTCTCATCACTACCTGCAAAAATGTCAGGAGGAGGCCTCCATTTTGTCCTCAGTCTGTGTGTATCCTAGTAGAACAAAATCAAGATTTAAAAAAAAAATCTTCATCTTAGCAACTAAATCAGTATTCAGATGTCACTCTTTTGCTTCCTAGAGGTTGAAGGTCAGGGCTAGAACTGTGCTGAGAAAGTTTCTGAGGCTTCCTGTAGGGTCAGTGGTAAAGAGAAGCACTGTTGACTACAGAAGATGAAAAGGAGTCACATGTATTCCATGTATTCATAATCCTTGGACTAAGTGATGCAAACAAAAATTGACAGATATAATTGAACTAAAGACATAATTTCTAGTCATTTTACTTATACTAACAAATTCTGTATTTCTAGTAGCTATGTGTTTAACACCAGAAAAGAATAAAAGGTCTAGATCATGTACTAGTATAAGAAGGAGAAAAATATAATCAATATTTCTACAACTACATGTGCCAGGAATTAGCCTAGACCCTATAAATGTGTTATTCCTATTTATTGAGTTATAACAATGAGGCTAAAGGAAAAAGGAAACTTTCCCATGGTTACCAAATTTAAGTACACAATATTTAAGGTTTGGTTATGGCCTATTACATCCTCCTTCCACTCTGCTTTTATGGAACCTAACATAAATGCATCCATACACACACCATAGATGCACAGAAATACATACATCTATGTGTGTGTATACAAGCATATATGTATTTCAAAAACATGATTTAGAAAAATCATAAAATTAATAACAAAGGACTCATACAGACTCAGTTTTTTACAATTATTTTTTTGCCAATGGATCATTTGCATATTAATTCCTTTACACACTGTCCCAACAATCAGTTCATCTGACTTTTCCTGAGTATGAGAAACTAGGAAATTTTACATAGAGAAATAAATACAGGTGATAGATAATCAAAAAATGACAGAAAAAATGTGAGTCAGCAGACTGCCCATTATAATAGTTATAATAAAAATTATGATTGCTAATTAAGGGGAGATTAACTTAGAATGAGTGAAGATGGTCCACCAGGCAGAAATATAGATAACACATCTAAAATTAATATTTTATAAGTATTTTATAAACAACAAAACATAAAGAAGCTTTGAGGCTGGGAGCTTGGGCTTAGTGTTAAATGATGCTGTTTTCAAGATGGCTTTGTACCCATCACTCATGCCACATTCAATCCTAGAGATGGCCAGAACACCAGCCAGTTCCATGTACTCTCTCCCTTTGCGTCTGAGAGAAAGGGACCATTTCTTTGCTGGCTTGCTAACAGCTTAAAATTGCAATTGTCACTGTCACTTGGTAGATGGCTGGGATCCTCTAGTGTGGAGCATCATCTCAGCTGGAAGGAGGTGAATAATGAAGGTCATACTCTGAAGGGCTGGAAGAGGCAGCTCCTGGAGAGCAGAAGTGCTTTGCCCAAAGTCGTGCCTTTACGAACAGACCATATGTCTTCCTGCTTCAATTTGTCCATCCATTTCTCTCCACCCTCCCTCTTTCATTCACCGTGTCACCCTGAGAGTCACATGAATAACCTAACTATGGGGAAAGCACAAGATTCCTCATCTTAGAGACCGAAAACCAAACTGCAGAGGCACAGCTTGGGAACGAGGCCCCACCCCACTGTCTGTACAGGAGACCCCAGAGAGTGCCCTTCTTTTACTCTTCCCCTCCTGCACCAGGCTGGCCATTCTCCACTCACCAAATACGACTCAGGGCATGGACAACAGGCTGGTGCTTGTAGGCATCATCCTGTTTTATCTTTCCTTGTAGGTCCTACAATAGTGATGTTTTAGAACTTTTCTTCCTTTTCTTGGCCTAGCCCTTGCCTATGAAATAAGTAAAAGATGAAATGACACACAGAAGGATGCACAACATGACCAGAAAATGACTCAGCTTGCCAAATAACTTACCCTCTGGAAAATCCCTGGGCAAATGAGTATAGATATCCACTCCTAAAACACCACAGCAAAGACCAGGGGCTGTTCAGGCTCTGGGGTCTGAAGACGCTGTTTAATCATGGATTCCAAGCTTTCGACCCAAGAGGTGAACAGATTGTAAAGTTGTATGAATTCCTTCATATTATATGGTAAGTTCATTTCACTGATGTTATGGGTCTTACTCACTACACTAGATACCACAGTACTCACAAGGGGGTAATAAAAAGAAATAAGACATAATACAAACCACCCTCAATTAGAGATAAGTGGAGAAAGAAGACAGACATAAAATAGGAGGGACATTCAATAGTGTCACAATTCAATAATGGCAATTACAGAGCTCTTTGATAACATGTAACAAGAATATTTTGACAGAAATCCATACAGCCATATTTCCAACTGAAAATATATATCATTTTGCAAGAGTTTATTAACTAATCAGCAGTAATTTCAACAATGTTGTATATGAAACAACTATAAAACTCATCAGAAGCCAAATAAACTATTTACATTGTAAGTTACCCAGTCTTTCAAGACGACAGCTAACCATGAAGCATGAATGACAACCAGACCCCGTTGAAGCTGTGTCAGTGGGTCCAAGAAAGATTTCTTCAGGCTGACGAAATAAACCATTTGGTACATCTGAATATCTTGTGAAGAAATTTGGTCAACTTTGAAACTTTGGGGTTCATTGTCCATGTGTATAAAACAAGTCAATTACTAAGAGTAGGAGAAAAATTCTACAGAAAAGAAAAATGAATAATTTAAATTGGTCAACTCATTTAGTCCTGTAATTTATGAGGCAGGTACTATTAGTGCTTCATTTTACACAAGCTAGAATTGAAGCAAGTAGAATTTGTTGTTTTCTCCAAGGACTCACAGCCAGTAAGTAGTAAAGGTAAATTTTGAAATCAGGAAAATTGCCTCAGATTCCATGCTTTGAGTCTCCTTGGTATACTGCTCCTAAACATGTAGTGCAATTGCTGAATACTGATATAACCATGATTTTAGCCTAATGTACTGAATAAAAGGGAGATAGGAAGGGTATGAATTACAGTGAGATATAATAAGAATAAAAATATGCACAAAAACTCCAATCTCTTAACCTGGGAAGTCAACAGTAGATGATACCCCAAGTTGAGGGGGTAAGTTATTCAACATGCTCTTTGGAGCTTGGGATGATAACACCAAAATGATTAGCTGAAAGAGGAAATTATTTGGAGTGACAGAAAAATAAAGTAGAAAGTTGAAGGAAACTATTGTTTAATACTGAATTTTGTAGAACTACTTTCTTCTTCAAACTCCAGCTATGTTTAACTTTAATAAAAATGAACAATATAACTGGGCGTGGTGGCTCACGCCTGTAAACCCAGCACTCGGGAGGCAGAGGCAGGAGGACCACCTCGAGTTCAAGGCTAGCCTGGGCTACGTAGTGAGCTCAGGGCCAGCCTGAACTATAAAGCAAGATCCTGTCTCAAAAAGAAAAATAATCATACAGGTGGGACATTCTCACCTGGGACCTAACAGTTTCTTTGGGGATGACACTAGGGTTTGGCAGAATCTGATTCCAGCCAGGTTCTGCCCAACTTCATACTGTGGCCCTCTTCTCCCTCTGTTTAGGCTTTGTCACCTATAAAGAGGGGGCTAAAGTAGAAAATCTCTGGCTTCTTTTCATAGCATCCATTTGATAAGATCCAGCACAACACAAGAGAGCGAGCAGACCGAGGAGGTCAAGGGCAGTGAGAGACCGAAGTCCGAGGTCAAGGTGGGAAGTTGCAGCAGCGTCCCTCAGAACTGATACATACTTATTACTCAACCTCTTTCCCTCACTTCTCCCAGGATTCTCTCAGAGTGGAATACAAAAAAGTAATTCCCATTACAGTTTTAGTTCTATCCCTGCACTGAGTACTTCACACATAGGTGTTATTTTCATCACATTAGTCTGTTTCTTATCATTCACACTCTTGCGATGAAGAAAGTTCAGCCCAGATAAAACTGTTCAATATGTTGAAGTGAATGACAATGACGAGTTGTTGAAATAATGCACATGAAGGGGGTGGTTCTAACAAAATCAAGTCCATTTCCATTTCACATCAGCCCAGGGTGAGAAGGCAGGCCCTGCCCTCAGAAGACATCTCACAGTCCCAGGTTCTTGGCCTCGTCCTACCCAGAGTATGATCTTCAGGGTGAGTCCGCACATGGATATTTCAGGCAGTTTGGAAAGATAGAAAGCAGGTCTATAGCAACTATCTTACAGTAACACCAGTCTCTGTTTGCCATTGGTGAGTATCATGACCGAATTCTATTCAGTTCAAAACTCATATGTTGAAGTACTAATTTCCCGAGCCTCAGAAGATGACTAGTTTAGCAAAGATTTTCAAATAAGTAGTTACATTAAAATCTATTTATATAATATTATGGTTTATATGTAGGTACTGCACTAAACCTTGATGTGATCATGGATGGGACCTTCAAGGTGAATGGGATGCCAGGGGCATTAGGCTCAATGCTGTTAGGGAAATAGGGCCCGGTTGGAAGAGGTGAGTCATGTGGGTGTGACCTAGAAGGTTCTGTCTTCCTCCCACATTCCTCCCGTTAGCCTCATGGCTTCCTGTCCGCCATGCTGTGAGCAGCATTCTGTTATTCCACTGAGCTGTGCTGCCCCACCTTGGAGCCAGCTGACTATGGATTGAAGCTGCTAGAAACTCTGAACCAAAATAAACCTCTCCTCCTTCAAGTTGTTTCTCCCATCAGTGAGAAAGCTGACTAAGACAGATAGGTAGCCCCTACTCCAATGTGACTAGTGTCCTTCTAAAAGTAAATTTAGGTGTAGACACAAAGAGGAGGCAGATCGTGTGATAACACAGCAAGATGGTCATCAGCACACCTAAAAGAGAGGCCGCAGAAGAAATTATCCCTTTGGATCCTTGACTTTGCATTTCTGGCCTCCATAATTGTGAGGAGACAAAGTTTTGCTTCCAATACTCACTGTGTGGCGCATCATCAATATATCATCCAAGGAAACTAAGACAGTGAGAACTTGGCAGTACAGCCATTCTTCACAAGCTGGGGAGCTGTGTGCTTACAGAGAGGAAAGACTTGATTTGCGGGAAACCAAGAGCTTCCATCCTTTATACTGGTTAATTTTTGATGGTGTAGCTTTAAGTAGAAGAGTAAATTATGCAAATATGGAACCTTTGGTTTGATTTTCGGCATTCATTTCCTCCTATCATGTGTTACAGAGATGTTGACGTCAGTCTTTAGTCCCTAAATGCAAAATAAAAATGATTTTAAAACTTATGAAGAGCTAGTGGGAAATAAAGATATTTAGGAATTTTTCAGTCATTATATACGAATGGGTTTCTTTTCTATCCCTGGGAACCATCTATTTGCTGTGGGATGATGGATTTTGTTAAGGCAACAGATTCCTGAACTGCTATAGAAAAATCCTAAGAATACATCACTGTAGAAGGGTAAATTCTCTCCTGTCCTTCAGCAATTTCCTTCTCAATGGCGCTTTTCCCTTTATGCCATGGTTAGAATCCTTTTCAAGTTTATTGCTGCTGTGATCTTCTGTGCGACTCTATTTTAAGCTGCCAAGACAGAATGAACCCTTAAGGTACCACTCCATGAAGAAAGAAAGGTAGAATTCAATGCTGCAGTCAATATTGAACCTGGAATTAGAGAAGCTTTGTAATATTTGGAGTTGGGGAAGAAAAGAGAGGACCCTGGAAAGCATGAAGGATAATTTCTGAAATAGGTATCAGTGGATCTACACATGACTTTGTGTGAATAATATTCTGTGTCTTCATAAACATAAACTAGTTCCTATAGATGTCCTTAGGGAGCTCAAAACACAGAGAAGCCCATTCAGCATGACTGCAGTGAGCAGCATGATCAAATTATGCTGACAGATTATGTAACACATTGCCCTTCTTGCTACCTCATTCAAGACATGGTCTCAGCTCGGTGCCTACGAGAGTCCTGTGGATAAGCAGGACAAGAGTGAAACGGCCTCCATTTTAAGTGAAAATTTGTACTATTATTTAATAAGTATTTGTGACTTACTGTGTAGTGTACCCTCTTCTATGATAGCTACTAAGAAGAAGTCATTTTTCTCCATCAAAGTTGGAAATGATAAGGAAAGGCACTACTAGGCAAAGATATCAACTCGCTTACATATGTTTAATAAAAGTAGAGCAATAAAGTAATTGCGGCCCTTGCAAGAGATGTTTAGGTACAAAATCAGGGAAGACTACACCAAGGAGATAATATTTCAGAAGAGAGTTAAGTGTGGTGGAGGAAAAACATGTACATTTCAGGGGAGCAGCATTCCACAAAAGGAGAAAGGCAAGCACCGAGGTCTGAGCAGGGACATTTTGGCCATGATCAGACAACTGTGAGGAGTCAGTGAGAGCTAAAGACCATCAAGAAAGAGTTGATATTGGAAGAGTTCTATGGGACATGTCACTTGAAGCTTATGGGTGTGTTAAAGGTTTTTGTTTTTAGTTTACTCAGAACTGAAAGCCTTTGAGTCAAGGAGAGACCTGATCAAACTCATCCTTCAAATTTTGATTTCCATACAAGAAGAGAGGCAAGGAAGAGTCCATCACGGTGTTCCTGCAGCGATGCCAATGAGGATGAAAAGGTTCACCGTGAAACAGAAAGACAGCTTCATGACAGAGGTCAAAAGTAAACTCCAATTAGGTCACAGATGTGTAAATATCATATCTTTTCTCTGGTATGAGAAACTGAGGATGTAAAAGAGTTCTAGAATGTATGATAGATATTGCAAAATAGCAAATTTTCAAAGGGAAATGGGGTTTAGGGGTAAGTAATGAGGGGAAAGAAAAAATTTGATGGTTAGAAAAAGGAAACAAAGCTTGTGCATGTAGGACCGGGGAGTTGTAGGGTGAGTCAGGGAAGGAGAAAAATGAGAATTAAGTCATGTCATATACTAATACAAGTTCTCAATGTTGAGCACAATTGTGTTGTGTATATATAACGTACCAATCAAGAATCAAATTTTTAAAAAAGTAAACTCCGAAGGACTGCTAAATAATGGATGAGGAACAGAAGAAAAGCACTGAAGAGGACTCCAACATCAGCAGCTTTGAACAACTGGATGAAAGCACACAGCTATCTGAAGGAGCAATTATGATCTAGCTCAGAAAGAAGATCATCTTTTCTAGGGTTTATGGTAATCGTCCTTGCTGTTTCCAAACATTTTACAACCCACTTCATTTTTTTCTGTTTCATAAGCTTGAGTATGGTGATAAGACCATATATCTATTTAATAAAAATTTCCCCATGAAGTGCTAATCATTGGTGTCATTCACTTGAAAAGGAGTTGTTTTATCCAACTGTTTACCACATTAGTGATGCAGGTGCCTTTAGCTACTCTGCGCCACACCACCCTCCCCCAGGTCTGTCTTTCAAGGCCTAATCCTTTCTGTTGAATTCACTCTGCAGCTTAGAAGTCTTGGCTCTCAACCAAGACAAAAAAAGGTAGATCATCTGACCTTCTTCTATGATGCCTATGCCCACAGCACCCTTTAGAAAACATTTTAGTTGCGGTACCAGAAGTAGAAGATCTACTCTTGGTAGACTCTAACAGTGGAAGAGGGACTGCATGTCATGGAAATTTCTACATCCCCAAACTCACTATCGTCACATTTTATTTTTAAATTTCAGCCAAGGATGGATGGCATAGCTTCAGAGATGGTTCCCCTGAAATTATAATAAACCCTAAGATCAATAATCAATGTCATATTTTTTTCAAAACATAATTACCATTTTGCTAAGTTTATCCTGATAGAAACATAAGATGTCATCAAATGTCTCAAGGGCCTAAAAATCATTCAACTAATTTGAAGTGGGCCTTTGAGAGCAAAGCTGGTCCACTTCCTCATTTTCTCATGGAATGATAATTAAAGCATCTCTACTCTTAGGAGATTGAACTCATGCTGACTTTTTAGTGGATTTGAATGAAATAAAATCAACCAAAAAAAAATGTATGGCTGTTGACTGAACCCTTTGACATTACATCTATGCAACTTTGCCAACCTCATTAAATATCTGTGCATATGCAAACCAAGTCATCAAAACTGTATTTAAATAAAAAACTTCAAATTGTGAATTATGAGTCTGATTGTAGTAATATTACTAAATTGATTTTTTTCTTCTACATAAAGCTTACTATTACATGACCCAATTCTAGAGAGCAACCAAATTTATGATTCAATTTGATTTTATTTAACTATGGTCATTAAAGGGACCACGAATTTGCCATTAATCATTGATTATGTTCAATCAGCTTTCAAGGTGACTTATGTTTTCTCACTACTTGCTACATTACAGTTTGCCAAACAGGCTTCCTGGCATGAAATGGAACATTTATCCATAAGTAATTGGAGAGTTCAGTTCAAATTGTATTAAGTATTTATTGATTACACTTTCTAATATCTTTTTTTTTTTTTTTTGCTTTTTGGAGACAGGGTCTCGCTTTTGTAGTTCAGGCTGGCCCTGAGCTCACTATGGTGCCCAGGCAAGCCGCCGCGAACTCAGCAATCCTCCTGTCCCTGCCTCCCGAGTGCTGGGATTACAGGCGTGAGCCACCACGCCCGGCATTGTGGTATGCGGTGTTGATTGCTGGTGGGCGTGAGTCTCCACACCCAGCATTGTATGTGGTTTCCGGGGATTGAACTCAGGACCTTGCCCTTGCGAGACAGGCGCTGGAACCACTGAGCTAACCCTCCGGCCCTCTAATATCTTTTTTCTTAAAGACCCAGAGTCTCACTGACTACAGATGTGTTTAGATTTCACATTCCTGAAAATAAGAATTTCTATTCTGATTCAATGCAATGCTATTTCATACAATGTTTTCAGGGATTCACAAAGGAACAGCCAGAAGGCAGGTGGTCACATGTCATTCTTAACACTTCCTGTATTCTATGCCTCATTCATAGTAGACACCTCCTTCCTGGACAGGATTTTTGTACAGTCCATGAACAAGATCGTATAAATTGAGTCTCCGCATCCATTCCCATCTCTATGTTCTTCAACTCTGCACTGAATGAGATGGAAAGCTAAAATAATATATTCCTGACTCCTCTGTGGATATGGCTGTGAGTGCATTGGAGTTTCTGCTAACAGGGGATAGGAACACAAGATCTGGGAGATGGAGAAAGAACAGAGTGCTGGTGTCTTGCCTGATGGTGGTGGTAAATCAGCTCTGCAGAAATGAATACTTATGCCAGCTGAATTTTGTTCACTGTGGTCTAATCTCTGACTTCGAGCATCAGGAAATACCTATAGGTCATAAATACAAAAGCATCATGGCAAAACCTAACATCCTAACTTTATCTCTCCCGTGTTTAATAGTTTTGTGTACCAGGAATAGTTTTTTCATACAACTAATTCTTCATACACAATCCTTTCCTTGATCTCCCAGTAATTACAACATGGCCATACTAGTTTGTCTCCCAAGAATGTCCTTGTCTGGACCCAGCCCCCCACCAACAAAGACCACATCCCACAGCTGCCTACCTGGCTAAAATCTATGCACTGGGATGTGAGTAGGAAGGAAGAGCATGCTCCTTTCCCACTGCCTTGTTCCTGAGAGTTACAATTCTGATATGTGGGCTGGATATAGTGCAACCTTCCTGTAGAAAACTAACAAGAGGAACCCACCATAACAAGTTTAAATATATTGGGTTCCAAATACCTTCATGTGAATTTCTGGGGTTGGTGTTCTAATTTAGTCCATCTTCCCTCCGTGAGAAGCATTCATTCTTGCCCCTTGCCATGTGAGTATCAATGCTTCTCTGTGGACTGCCCCATACCATTTTTAGGCGTAGCAATGTAACTATTTTTTTGCTAAGTACACATGAGCAAAGTGATGTATTCTGCACCAATCAGGAGCTATCAAATTTCTTCCACATTTCCCAACTGTCTTATGTTTGTTTTCTGTCACAAGAATAGTATGTCCTAAACAGGCTGATCATTCAGTATGAATCTTGAAAGAAGAAAACACATAAAAAGAATCACATCAACCATCTTACTACCACACAAGTCAGAAATTTATGACATACTGGCCATGAGCTTACAGGTTAGATGCATGGTTCTGTAGACCTCAGGCCAACCGGGCTGGTCACAGAAATGCTCACTCATGTCTGTACTCAGCTACATGTGAAAGTTTGTGGATCTGTGGGGCTTTATCTGAGATTATCAGAATGATTCAGTTCTGGTCCACATTGTCTCCCCATCCTCCAGGAAGCTGGGTTAGCACTGATTCCATTGACAGAAGATGAACGCCAAGAGAAACAGGTGGATTTATGAGACCTCTTTTAGGGCCCAGCTCAGAACTGGCAGTCACCATTCTCACCAAATTCTATAGGCAAAGCAAATCAACAGGCCAGTCCAGATTCAGAAACACAGCGATGGTTTTTGCTTCATGATAAAGAAGTTGCAAAATTGCTGTGAAAAGAGAATAGATACAAAGAGGGGTAGATAATGAATTTTGCAACTTATCACAGCCCCATAGTTCTTTGTCTTAAAGATTTTGCTTTAAAATACATATAAGTTGATGATATAATAAAACAAAAAATGTCTGCCTAAGGAAAAAAAAAGAGAGAAAATGTCCTCATCAGCCCAGCACTTTTACGCAGAAAATTCCTAGTTTTGCTTAATAGTTCAATCCTTCTATATCTCCATGTTTGTATCTATAGATCTTTTTTTACCTATTTCCTACAGAATTTGTCATAGTCTAACTGACATCACTGTTTACCAAGTATTAACATGGTTTTCACTGATACGTTTGATTTTCTTGACAATATAAAAGGTGTTCCAAAATGAAGGGCACAACATGGTTGTAGTTGTATTTCCAACACTTAATAAAATTACTGTTTCACAATATGTACTAGAAAGGTATCATATAATGTCCCCTCAAAATACATTATTTTGACATAATGATTATTTTGAGCTGAGAGCAATTTAGAAGAAATAAATACAAGAAAAATCTCTTTGTCCTTTTCTTATTTCCAACAAGATGGACTAAAACTTATAAAGTTGTTTTCTCTCTCTCTATTCCAGGCAGAACAGAATTAGTCACTAGAGCCTTATCAGCTCAGAAGTGCCAGCAAATCAAACTAAACTTTACTAAATAGTCCCATTATATGGTCCCCTGGCCACAAGAACCCCTGAAGGATGCTGCCTCTTCTATAGTCTTGTCACTTCTCTGAATAGTATTATACTTTTGTCAAGATGCGACACAAACCTAAGTTCTAAACATTCCTTAGAGTTACTCCTCTCAGTGTCCTATGTGCCTGTGTGATGTGCATATTAACAAACTTCTGCTTTATCTGTCATCCATCAAGTTCACAGGGCTCTGACAGTGGATCTAAGATGTGTATAGGAAAGATAACTGTTGTCCTCCTCTACATATCCAAGAGGTATTTATCAATCTGAATTTAAAGATTTTGGATTCTACTATTTTTCATTGTACAGTCTACAATGCCTGATACTCAGCCAACAATCAATAAACACTTGTTACATTGAATTTTCAAATTACTACTATCATCCTCATTTTCTTGGAGAATAACTAAAAATTTGAGGGTTAGAAAAATCGGTATTAAAATGGGGTGCATTTGGAAGTTGGCAAGCATACCGCAAACAAGGAAATAGCATGTGCAGAGTTAGGGTTAAGGATCTGTTTTGCACTTAGAGAGTCACAGTAACCTTGTACCACTGGAATACTGGGGGTGAGACAGAGAGAAACCTGATGGCAGGATTTACTCCCTAGTCCTGAACTATTTTAATCCACCATCAGCAATGCCATGGGCAATGGCTTCCGTTGTGCTAACTGTTCTTCTAAGAGATCAATGTTCAGGTTCAAGAGTTCGCGCTGAGGTTCATTTCTTTGCCAGCAACACTGCCAGAAGCATGTGCTCCTCTTGGCTCTTCTCCCAAACATACCAGTTGGGACATCTTTAGTGCATATAAAGAAGTGCTAGATGCAGATAATGTGTTAGATGGAGTCCTTTGTTACAGGGGAAATAAACATACAGTGGACTCTTGACTTACAAACTCAATTCACTCTTGACAGCTGACTGTTACTCCAATTGGTTGTAAGTCAAGTCTATTTTTTCCCCTAAGAAATAATGGAAATTCCCATAATGTGTTCCTTATCTCCCACAGCACCCCTTAACTAAATTTTTCATACTAAAAATGTGCATAATTTACTGGAAACACCAATAATTTTCTTAACATAACAACCAAAAAGTTATAAAATGTACATTTACCAGAAACAATTTTGTACTATACTCACCATGCAAGTTGACATGTTTGACTTGCAGGAAGGAGGATGAAATGGAAGGTGGTTATTGCTTAGAAGGAGAGTGCGCTTCCATAAGGACATCAGAAATATGGCTCTCTGCTGTCCTTTCTCTCACTGGGAGAATCTGTGCCCACTAGGATCTGCTTCTAGCTCCCTAGGACTCAACCTTTTCAGAACTAGAAGTTGGTCTAAGGTTATCCGTTTCTGTCTTTTCTTTAACCTGTTTTATAGTATGACATGATATTGTCATTAAACCAATAAATGCAAAGATTGGCATTTTTTTCTCTCTGTCTGGGTGGGTCTTCTCTACAAATGATTATAGCTCTGTTCATTTTGTCCGGATTTCCTTTATTTTAGATTGATTGTTCATACTCTCACTTCCTCTCCAGAAAACTCCTCAGCACTGTTCTCTGTTGCTCAGCCAGAAGTTGCTGGAGCTCCTCTGTAGACAGTTCCTCTGAGTGTTCCTCCACCATCTCCTCAACATCACCACTCTCTACCTACAAGCCTACAGTCTCTGCTATAGTGACAATGTCATCAACCACAGGGTCAATAGAAGACTCAGGTTTCTCTATGGGGTCTTCAAAGTCTCTCTCCTATATAATTTTAGGGCAGTTCCTTCCAAGTGGATCTCAGTGTTCTTAAAGAGACATTGATCCAGGATTTCGCTATTAAACACACATAGGAAGGATGTTACAATGTTCCTTCCAGAACTCTTTAAGGGTTAAATTTGTATCTGAGCTTGTCTAGATGCACGTCAGAAGCAGTCCCTTGGTGTACAGCTTCTTGAAGTCAACTCTAACTTGCTGGCCCATAGGCTGCAGTGAAGGAGTTGTACTAAGTGGGAGGAAACTGACTGAGAGTCTTCAGCCAGTTCTTCTATAACTCATGTCTGACCAGGAGCATTGTCCATGATGAGGAGAGAGCCTTGAGTCGTAAATCTCTGTCCTCTACATATTTTTTAACAGGGAAGCCTCCCTGAACCACTCAAGGGCAAGTACTCTTGTTACCCAAGCTTTTACATTAGACCTCCACATGACCCCTGGCCTGTTCATCATAATTCTATGTTTTCTGAACACTCAAGGAGTCTCAGAGTGATAAACCATGTGAGGCTTTATCTTGAGGTCATCACTCACATGGGCACACAGCCGTAAGTTTAGCCTGCCCTTCATGGGCTTATGGACAGACATTATCTTCTTTTCTCTTCCTGGGTAATGTATATTCTCCTGAAGATTTTCTTTCAGAAAAGGCTAGTTTCATCACACCTGATGAGACCGAGAGCCATTTCTTAGTGTCATTGTTTTGAAGTGGTGCATGTAATTTTCATGTACTTATGCTATGAACCCCAGTTTGGACTTTAAAATTGTGAAAACTTCCCTTACTAGTATGAAATATTTCACCTCTATCACTCTTTTTTTGGATTATCCTTTATGAGATTTGCAATGTAGAGCCCCAGTTCTGGCACAAATTATGGACTCGAACTATAACTTGTGATCTGGTTTTCATTCATCCCCACTAGTCTTTCTCACTCAGCAACACTGCTGATTGTGACCTACTAATATGAGTGACACCTTTAGCAAGGTTACTTTCCTTCTATAAATCTTTTCTCTGCAATGTTGTGAAGATAGTGGATTTCAACGTGTTATACATATTAGCAAGATCTCTCACATGAACTCCACTCTCATATTTCTCCAAAGTTTCCTTCTTTTTGTTGATTGCGATTGGTTCCTTTACCTTACCTTCCTCCTTAAGCTTCTTTTCTAGCCTTTTGGGGACCATTTTGATAGCAGAAATCACAGCAGTTATACAAAGCACTGACCCAAATCATACTTACAAACACACACCTGGGCTCAGACTGATACATATGTATACTTACATAAGCTTTTCTGCCATTGAGAGTCTCTGTTTATAACTGCACAAGCAGTTAGCATTTGGGTTGTAACTCAAGACTTTGGTCATCAGTTAAAACTAAAATGCCAGTCATGACCCAAGTGGTTCACATGTGAAGCCAGTCATAATTCAAGGGTCAATTGTAACTATCAACCTGCTATATGTCAGCTACGTCAAGTTCTTGTTTTCTTAAAGCAAAGACTGTATTGTAAGGAACAACAGAGGTTAAGAGTGGGAAATTTTATTGAGAGAGAGATCGGTCTTGAGAGACAGGAATGGACCCAAAAGTGAATTCTGCAGAGCTCACTTTTCTGAGAGTTTTACGGAGTAAAATCATGAGGTGGGTATAATGTAGATCAAGTTACAGTCAAGCAATAAGATTAAACATATGCTGCTTAGGTAATATTAATCTAATAGTAGAAAGGGCATTTGAATAATGTTATTAACCTTGGTCAATAATCTACAGTGTTAGTCTTGTGTTCAGCAGTTCTAGTGGGTGAGAGATGCCCAATCCTAATGAGATCGAGGTTTATTTATATGGGAAATATCAAAAAGGTGGTACCAATAATCTCAAGCTTTTGTTTATCCCTTAGGGAAGTATGTAAATCTGACCATTGTAATTTTAATCTTCTTCATATTGGCTCCCAGCCACAGTTTTGATATGTTTTCATCTTCTAGACTGTCTGTAATATTTCTACTTAACTTAGCTGTTTATAATATTCTGACAGTCGAGAATCCATGATTTAGCATTTGTAACATTAGATATAAGGCCAAGTTCTCAAACAAGTGGGCACAATTTGCCAAAGAGACATGAATTCATAGGGAAGCATAACACATCTCTATGGATCATGCACAATATTTATTGCAAAGAAATTTTAAACCAACTTTAATATTTAGCAAATACTTACATTGTAGAGATACATACAACATACGTGAGTTTCAAAGACGAGGCATAGAATTTGAAGCCTATTTCTTTCCCATTCTTTCCTGTGTACATGAAAACTAAGTCATCAGAACCTCCTTTTGGGAATTCTAAAGGAAAATTTAGCTCTTCTCTTTCAAGGATCAAGAGAAGGGGCTTTTTTAGAGAAAGGCTGACCCCGGGGCCCCTCAGTTTCCTTATTACAAAATAAGAAATAACCTCACTGACATTTTAATTTGCAGTAAATGTAGAAAATGTTCAGGAATAAAATATGAATCCTGACAGCTACAATTCAAATCCCAGCTGTGTAAACTCTTCAGTAACCAAATTCATATCTTTGACCTCAATTTCTTCATCTAAGAAGTACAGATATTTATAGTAATAAGACCTACCTTATCAGATTCAAAGGCTTGTAAATCACATGTTCAAGTACAGTCACAGCAACAACCCCATTCTGGGTACCAATCTTCTGTCCTGCTTGGCTTTCCCACTGCTGGCTAATACCAACCCCTACAACTTAAAGGAGAAGTTCAACTTGACTCACATTTTAAGGGGACTCATTTTAAGGGTCAGGAGGCACCAAGGGGGAAACATTATGGTGGGGCCACATAGTGGAGAAAAGCTGCCCACCTTGTAGTAGTCAGGAAGGTGAGAAGGAGCTTAGTGCCAAAGAAGCATCAAGGGACTACATACAGTTCCTAAGCCTTTGCCTCCATTACCCACACAGACATCCCCAAAATTATGCTCCACCCATCACCTGGGCAGATTCCATAGCCAATCATATTGACTCTCCAGCCTAACTGCCACAATGAAAAAAATTTAAGAAATAGGATTAAGATTTGAACCTCCATCCTTTTATCTTTTTTTTTTTTGAGACAGGGTCTCACTTTGTAGTTCAGGCTGGCCCTGAGCTCACTATGTAGCCCAGGCACGCCTCAAACTCAGCAATCCTCCTGTCTCGGCCTCCTGAGTGCTGGGATTACAGGCGTGAGCCACCACCCCCCACACTGTGGTATGTGGTATTGATTGCTGGTGGGTGTGAGTCACCACACCCAGCATTGTATGTGGTTACTGGGAATCGAACTCAGGCCCTTGTGCTTGCAAGGCAGGCACTAGAACCACTGAACTAAATCTCCAGCCCCATCCTTTTATCCTTAAAACCTTTGTTTTTTCCTACTACCATGGTCCTTTAGTTATAAAGCATTAAATCTAGCAGGTAACTAGATGGATTCAATGCTCTGCCTCACATTAACCCCTAGCCAATAAACCTTGGATGAAAGACAATGAAAAAATGCACTGCAGAAATTGCAAATGGGGAAGAAGCCAGGAAATGCTATTAGAAAATTCTTTGTTTTCACTTAAAGAAAAGTAGTTAGGACCTAATGATTGCTAGTTTTTAAATGCACATCTTCCATATAAAGTTACGCCCCTTAGTATGTGACTCAGTGTAAGATGAGACTGAATTACTATTATTACTGCTGCTGAGTTGAATATGATCCAATGCTGTAAATGTGCTCTATAGTATTTTACCCTTAAAGCCTGACTAATCATTTGCTTATGTTTGCTGAATCTAATAAAACTGAGTTAAATGCATTCCACCAGTTTATTTCAAGTTTCTCATATCTAGCTCCTAAAACAAGATAAATTGGGCAGAGGCTAACAGAATTCGGATTTTTCTCTCTGTAACAAACAACTCATAGTAAACCTTAAAAAACAGGAGGGGTCAATTACTTTTACTTGTCAATGAGGGCACAATAAGAAGTGACCTGATCCAAACCAGAGGGGTCTGAAACTGGCCTCTCTCTTGATGCCACTTTATTTCTAGAGAGTGGGTGATGTCGCTGCTATTTATAAACTCATCTGGAAATGCATAAGCTTTGCAAGGCCTTCCTTCCTCTGCAACTGCATCTTGAAAGGGCATAAATTAGAATAACAGCATCAAATAACCTAATACCTTGAGTCAACAAAGGCAATTTACAAAAACATGAATTTACTAGCAAGCAGTAGGAAAGGCACATAAAGGAAACAGCAAGGTATCTTGATTTTCAGATGGGTTGAAGGCTCTTTGACTAAGAAGCTGTCTTGAAATGGGCAGTGGACGGGGGGTACTTCCAAGGGATACTTGGAGAAGCCCAGGTTCCAGAGGCAGGTGAACTCCCACTAGTTGTAGCAATATGTAAAAGCTATTATTTTTTAGAATCTATTTTTCTTATCGATAAAATTTGAACGATACTGTACAGGATGGCTATGAAAACCTAATCAACATAGTAGAACGTGCATATACTCAATAGTAGATGCTTAATAAATAGTAGCTACTTGTTTTATTATTCTCAACGCCATCACCACCATCAACACATGCAAAAGGCCATGAACAACTGGTCTCAAAGTCTGGCTATACTACTTTCTCCAGGTCTATGTCATAGACACATTGTTTTTTTAATGGTTTTTAGAACATGGTCCTTTTAAAAAGATGATCTTATGAAAAACCTCTAAATATAAACCATGTGTCCTAGCTTCAGAGACTGTGCATTGAAAGTATATAATGAGAAAAGAAGAACAGGAAATGATACTCTTCTAACTGTTCAGATCCAGCACCCCGATTCTTTCATGTGAAAGGAGATCTAGGCTTCCCAGGATCTTAAAGTCCACGTGGACGAAGTAAGGCCAGCTCGGGTCACCTGTAAATAGCAACACCATGTTAGCACTGCGCAGCACTCCCCTGGGAGCTGCAAACTTGTTGAAATTTTAGAAGGAAATGGGCATTAGAGAAAATTCCTCTCTGGCTAGATCAACACTCTCCCCCATACCCACCCCAGGTCTTAGCAATGCCTGGAATGGTTTTCTTCTGGATCCAGAGAAATAAAAGCAAATCAATCGCTTCTGGGCCTTTTGGCTAAGATCAAGTGGAGTATAAAAGCAAATCAAGTCAAGTCAGTGTTAAGTAGAGGAAAGTAATTAGTATTAGTATGATTCAAAGCTGCCTTACTGAACTTCAGATTTTAGGCATAGAATGTTTTGATCTCCTAATTGATTGCTGTTTGACAGAATTACATTTGATGATAGAAGGGCACCTATAGAACATTCAGCCTACACCAAGAGTGGTCATTTCTTCACATATAGAAGGCTTGTGCCAACCTTATAGGGTAGGTGCTATGAATACTTCCTTTTTTTTTAATTTTTACTTGAGACAGGGTCTCACTTTGTAGTTTAGGCTGGCCCTGAGCTCACTATGTACCCCAGGCCAGCCTCAAACTCACAGCAATCATCCTACTTCTGCCTCCTGAGGGCTAGAATTACAGGATTGTGGTATGTGGTTATCAGGGATTGAACTTGGAACCTTGCACTTGTCAGACTGATGCTGGAACCATTGAACTATATCCTTGGCCCTGAATACTCCCATTTTTAAAGAAAAGGAACACAGAGGTTGGATAACTTGCCAAAGATCACACAGCTGAAAAGCAGAAGAGTCAGTATAGAAACCATAGCTGATAGTTTGCAAATTCAGTAAGCTTCAGCCATATCTGTTGCCCCACTGGAAGAAAAAGCTCCATGGATAGTGAAACCCTGTGGGTCATCTTGAGATTGAAAAGCCTATCTTTTTTCACTATTTGGTATTACATTATTAGGCAAAACTTCTTCAGATATTTTAAATTATCCATCATGATGTCCTTTCACAAATTACCCCATTCCATTCAAAATGTATTTGAAGACATATGATTGCAAATGTGTCTTTAAGATAATCATATGTTATTACTTAAGAATTGTTTTATTGGTTAAAACTACACCGAGGATGACTGTGTCTGTTTTAATTTTTAAAAAGAGAGAGAGAAAGAGAAAAAAAACCCACTTCAGATCTGTTCTAAAACTCCCAGACATGTATCGTTTAACAAGTAGCTTCCTGGTTAATTAGCTGTTGACTAGGAAAGAAAGGATGTGACCCAATGAGACACACCGTGAAAAGTGTTCAAAGATCACTTTGTCCATTAAGCAACTGTTTTGGGACCTGAAGGCACTTGGTCAGTAGCTCACAGATGGAACAGACAGAACGAATTACTCTTGTTCATTTTTCCTCCTGCTATGACCTAGAAAAGGATCTGAAGAGGGTTCGAACGGAGGTGGACAGCAGGTCGGAAATGGGAGCTACCTTTCCAGGGGCAAAGTGTGTCCAAGGGAGGAAGGACTCCCGCGGACAACTGTCACTTCTGCAAACTCGCCGGAGCAACATGACGTCTGTCGCTGAGGAAAAAGACTGAGCGTGGGGATTTTCAAGGCTGTTACAGTATGCTTGTTTTGCTGGAGTGTTTTAAAAGTCAGAGCTCATTGAAAGACAGCAGATTACAGTACCAGCCAGGGACTCAAGAAGGGGTGTCAGGACTCGGGATCCCGTCACCCACTAGCTGCAGGAACTGGGAACGCAGAGTGACAAAGCCTCTGACAGGAAGGCAAAACAAATTTTCAGTCCAAGCCTGATTTATGCTGCGCTGAAAACAAATCAGTTAGCTGTCTGCCCTTACTTGTACCTAGCTGAAAACATTGCTTTGAATTCTTATCTATTATTAGATATAGCTCTGTTATTGTTTTACTTCAATGATGAACAATCGTACTTCAAACTGTGACGGTGCTTGGAAGCGTGCTGAGATGATCCTGACTAATTCGGAAGTTCTATCTGGAGGATTGATTTTGTGAGTCAAGAAGTGGCCAAGTATTCTGGGCAATTCAAATCTGTTGTAGAGGAAGAAGCTATGATTGTGTGGTGGGTACAGATTTATTACTGAAAAGTACAAAGCAAACAAACAGGACAGAAAATAAGAAATTTTGCCAGTAAGAAACTCAAAAAAGGTTTCCATACATGGAAGCAGTGTGAAAAGTGAAAAATGGGGCTGAAAGACATGGGACTTGCTGATCCACTTCTTATTTTCAAACTTATCATGAATATTCTTATGAATCAGAGAAAGGGAGAGATAATGTCAAAAGGTATGAGCAAGCCAGAAGTCACGATCTAGTATAAATCAGAAATAGTAAGATCCCTGTGTCACAAATTTTCAGTTTCTAGTATAATGTATATATTTGCATTAAAAATGTAGGCAATATCTGATCAAACTACATATAGTCACCATTATTTCATCTTACTTCTTTGTATACAAGGAAATATTGCTTTACTTTTGGATATTTCCTTGCTTTGGCCAGACTTCAGGTGTTCACCCCCTTTGAGTCCTAAGCCATCTGTCCACGAGCATATCAGCTTCTGATAATCTAAATCTGAGTTCCAGTTGGTTCAGAAGAATTTCACAGAATTGGTCAGGGAGGATCTCTTCAAAAAGAAATAGAATGGAAGAGTTGAGACCTCACTTTGGAAGAAAATGCCATGCTGGCACATATACTTACAAGCTTTGCCCCTAAAACTAGCCACAGAGTAGATGAAATAGAGCAAGAATTCCATTACCCACCTAGAGTTTAGGCCCAGTTCCAAGTCATATAATTCCCTCTCCCTTAATTCTCCTAGTTCACTGAACTATGTGTTTGGAAAATTAGAGAGAACATACACAGATCAGTACTGCATATAATGAGTATGCTACTGCTTACTGTTAGCCAGTTCTCACCTATTCACTCACCTTTGTCTTTCATAACCACTCTTCTCAGTTGCACACGTGCACATATGCACACACACACACACACAATGATATCAGAACGACAGCCACCAGATTATTATTGCCCTGGAGTATTAGATATGCATGCAAAGGGAATTATCTGTTACAGTTCTATTTTTTTTTTTTTTGCTTTTGAGACAGAGTCTCACTTTGTAGTTCAGGCTGGCCCTGAGCTCACTATGGTGCCCAGGCAAGCCGCCGCGAACTCAGCAATCCTCCTGCCTCTGCCTCCTGAGTGCTGGGATTTCAGGCGTGAGCCACCATGTCCGGCATTGTGGTATGCGGTGTTGATTATTGGTGGGCATGTCTCCACGCCCAGCATTATATGTGGTTACCGGGGATGGAACTCAGGACCTTGCACCCGCAAGGCAGGCACCAGAACCACTGAGCTAACACTCCGGCCCTATAGTTCTTATCTATATGAGGTCTTCAGAATGATACTTGGGATAACTGAAAATATTATTGAAATCATTTACATAGCAGGTTCCATCCTAAGCCTTGCATTATCTTGAAGAGTCTCACTGGTTCAAAGCCTTTGCAGTCCATGCTTTCTTCAGGTTGCCAGGATGAGCATGGTGCTTAATTACCTTTACTTACCATTTGCTCTTTGACAAAAGAGCTTTTTGGGGTGTTGAGTGCTACAACTGCTACCGAAAGTAGAAGCAGAAAAAGATTCTGCTTCTTGGGTAGCAGATCTTCAGACACACGGTAAATACTTTTTTTAAAGGGATGATTAGATGAACAAAAGAATGAATGAGCAAATAGATACATTTGAATGGGACAAAGACAATTCATCCTTAAATAGAAAGTTAATTTTAGTGTGGTTTCCTCCAGTCCCAGTAAACCAATTCATATGAGATGGACAGGTAGACTAAGAAATAAGAGTATGAAATGATAAAGTAGTTTCTAACCACAGGTTTAATTAAACAATCGTCACCCTCATAACTCACTTATAAACCAGCATTTTTCAAAGGATGGTCTATAAAATCAAATCAGGAGTATTATACTTGATGCTGTGCCAAAATATATTTGTGAGAAATAAGACGGGGGACATACGTCTCATTGTCAGAGCTGCTATACTTCAGCAACGGACAGCTATTCTCACAGTCCTGGAAGCTGAAAGTCCACGGCGGAGGGGTTGGCAGATTTGATGTCTTTCCTCGTCTCCTCTCTCACTACAGTCAGCCTCTCACCATGTTCCCACTCAGTAAGGAGAGGCAGAGACAGTTACCTCAGAGCCCTCTCATGGAGCACCGATCCCACCGATGAGAGATACACCCTCAGGGCCTCTTTACCTTCCTGGCACCCCATCTCCGGCACTCCCTCCTAGGAACTGGGGCTTCCTACTTGAATCCCAGACGCCAGCTCAATCACAGCGTTGATTCTCAGCAGCTGAAGGCACTGGTGGCTGGTGCTGTCAGTTGCACCTTTGAGAGGCAACGTCTTCAGCTCCAGGGACCTACCCACCGGAAGTGACGTGGCCAGAATGCGGGTGATAAATAGAAAGTTCTCCCTTGTTCATAGCAGCTCAGTTCGTGATAGCTCAATCTTGGAAACAACCCAAATGTCCATCAACTGGAGAGTGGATAAAGAAGATGTGGTTTTTTTTTTTTTACAAAATGGAGTATTACTCTGCCATAAAGAATGACAAGATCGATCCATTTAGGTGCAAATGGAGACACCTGGAGGATATACTAATAAGTGAAATCA
>PVIC010010424.1:0-43415 GCA_004025085.1 Thryonomys swinderianus
GGAGAAAGAAAAATGTTGATACTGGAAAAACATTGAACTTTCCCTGGAGATGTGGCTGTCAGAGTCATCCACAACTCAGAGGAAGACTTCCTAGGTCTAGCAATAGGCAAGCCCTGCTCCCTTCTCTGCCTGAGGGTGTAGACTAGATCCATGATGGAACCTGGGTAAGGACAACCTGTCATCAGGCTGTGGGAGGAGGCAGGCTCTGTGAGAGGAGTAGTAAAGATTTGGCATGAAGATACTTCCAAAGGCCTCCTCTGAGTAACTCTGTACCTGGGGGTCCATGTGTGTGTGATGTATGTATATATCACATGCACACAAACATGATTAGAGCCAGTTTTACCAGACTGCCTGGATACCTCCCCGTCCCATCTGTTCTTCTCTGAACTCTCCTCATTACAAGCCCTTTCAAGTGCACAGAGCCCTCCAGCTCTACTTTCCCATTCAGCCACAATGAGGAAGCGTTTAATTCACCTGAAGGACTCACTAGGCTATTTAGCTAAACCTCGAATGCCATATTGGCTTTCTTCAAAGAAATTATGCTGCAGATGGTAATCCAGTAATAAGAACACTGTTTAAAATGATGCCTAACTTAGATGCCATTAACATACACTAGTATATGTACATAGAAGTGCAATATGGCACATAGCTTCCTGTTTTTCTTTGCACCATTTAAAAAATAATAATTCCAAATATGAGGTGATCAAAGAAAGGAAGAAGTGACTGGCAATCCAGGTTCCACTACATAGACAGGTACTAAAAGTCATGAGCCTGGGATGCATCAAGGAATACTGATAGCACCAGACTAACCAGTACTCAGGCTCTGGCATCACGCGGACGGGCTTCCCATCCCAGGCAAACCCTAGCAGCTGCATGTCCTTGGGCAGATTACTTAGTGTCTACATTTCTGCTTCTTCATCTATATAATGAAGCTTATTTCATTAAGTAATCAATTTAAAATGCTTAGCTTGGTTCCTGGCACATACTAAATGCACAAATAATATTACTTTTATCATCAGCCTCAAGAATAGTGCCAGGAATATCATTTGTGCTCTGTGGCCTAACCTTGTTTCCTTCCCATTTTGAGATTCCCTTCAAGTGCTTTCCAACACTGAATAAAAAATAATCATAAGTTGTCTACTCCTCACGCTGCCATCTGACAGATCAGAAACTGAGGCTCAGAGTTTAAGGAACTTATTCACAGTCCTACTGAAAAGAAACCTTTCATCTATGCACTGCTACTTCCTGAGAGGCCAGTATATGCTCTTGCTACTCAATGTGTGGCATGGACTAGTACTTTGTGTTTTACCTGGGAGCTAGTTAGAAACAGAGCTACAGGCTTCTTCTAGACTCAGTTGAGCTCAGAACCTGGCTCTGTTTCCCTGTTGATTTTCAAACTTGGGTGCACAGCAATAGCACTTGGGGCGTTTCAAAAAATACTAATTTCAGGGCTCCATATCCAGAGATTCTGCATTATTTGGCATGGATAATAAGTCCTATGTTTAGAGGTTTTAATAAATCACCTAGGTGATTGTAATATTCAGTCAAGAGTGAGTGTCACTGTATATACATTTTTGCCTTCTGAACTATGGGGTTTTATAATTACTATTTTGGTATATGCAAATGACCTAGCTTTCCTCCCATGAGTTACGTTCTATAACACAACAGAATTAAAACACCAATGACACACAAAAGAACTAAGCATGGTGGCACCTGAGACACAGTGTCCTGAATATTCCTATTTGAATTCTCAAAGTGCTTTTCTGAATCTTCCCACCAAGGACTGCCATCGGTGGTTGCCACATTTGTTTTGACCATAGATCTAACAAAACCTTCCTCATGACTGGACTCTGGCTCATCTTTCCTATCTTCTGCCTCTTCATTCTGGTGCTTTATTTTACTCCCCATAGCATTCACCCACTTTGCTCCATCCGGCCCCAGATTCCCCCTAACAGAGGTAAACCAGCTGCACTGGAGATGCTCCTCTTCCCCACAGAAGCGTATTTAGATAGACATGTTGGGAACAATACAGAAGACACAACAGTAAGAGCCATATTTTCTTGAATAAAAATAATCCAGTGAGGGAGACAGATGTGTACATAGAGATGAACAGAACAAGGCAAGATTTAATATATTCCCCCAACAACTCTGAGTGGGCTAAAGAAGGAAAGATCAAATATGATTTGGAAAGAAAAAAGAAAGAACATACCTATGGGGGGGGAGTGTTGTGGGGCGGGTAGAGATATGGGTAAAAATGAGAATTAACTTGTGTCATATACTGGTACAAATTCCCCGGTGTTGAGTGTGATTGTGAGCTGTATATAAAATGTACCAATAAAGGATTCAATTTTGTTTTTGTTTTTGTTTTTAAAAAGATCAATTTGAATTGTGAAATGAAAAGATAAGGAAGTAAGTTACACTTATACTGGAACGTTAATGATGAATCAGATTCTGATAGAGAAGTTGGAAAAAGTTAAAATGTGAAATCTTCTTCTGAGATTAAAGGGACTTATACTGGAACTTTAATGATGAATCAGATTCTGATAGAGAAGTTGGAAAAAGTTAAAATGTGAAATCTTCTTCTGAGATTAAAGGGACAGAAGTTTAATGAAAAGAAAAAAACTAAGTTTAAAATCCTGGTTCCACTACTTTTTAACTGTATGAACAGAGATGCGATCTCAGTCTTCCTCTCTGAACTAGAGATAGCTGTCACTTTCTTATAGGCAGGTGTGGTTAGAAACGACACAGATGAAGCATGTAGTGTGGACATGTGCACTTAGCAGATGCTGTTAGAAAGTAGAAATATCGTCTCTAAAAAGCAATGGATTATACTTTACCTTCTATGAAAGCTCCAAGAGCACTGGGGTGCTATTTCTAATTATATTTGAAAGAAAACTTTATTGTCTCTAGAGGGGCCATCCTATCAAATGTCTGAAGATTTAATAACCATGCAACTGCAAGTTCAAGTTTGCTTCTGTTTGTTCACATGAACACTAGAACGTTCTGGGATTCCTGCACCCTCCAGAAGTGTGAAAATAGCACCACACTCCTTTTAGAAATCATTTCACTGCAAATAATTTTTCTACATCTGTTTTCATGTGACAGATAAAATCAGGAGGTGGGATAAAGTGCAAATTACTCAGAGAATGTGCAAATTCCTTGAAAGGCATATGTGCTTTATAAACATGTAATTCTTTAAGGTCATTTTATACTATAATTTATATAAGATTTCTTAGAGACAATGTTTGGAAATCAATATTTAAAAATCTGGGGAAAATATCACTTCTAAGGGGAAGATTTCAAAGTTATTAGAAGAATAATGACACTTTTTAAAAAGCGCATATTTTCCAGTTAATTTTCCCATAATTCAAATCTTCCTTTCATCTTAAATTTATATGTATACACTGCAAAAGTCTCATTATTTTTCCTCTCACCTGTCTGAGAATTTGTAATAGTCCCATAGAAATTTACCTTTGTACTGTCTAGTTAAATTGATAGGACAGAAAAGTCTCAGGGGAATGGTTAATGTACTCAAGACAAACAATTTGCAAGGCATTTTAATTTTAACAACTACTATTTTGATGTACTAATTGCATACAGCCTATGTAATTATTCATTAAGAGTCTGTCCAAGCAGGTCTTTTGCTTGGCAACACAATGCTAGTAGTAGCGTTAACCTTATGTGTTTATTTGAAGGCAGTAAACATGTGTTTCCTGAAAAATTTTAGAATTCACATTTTCAACTGCTATAAAATCCTCTTCAATGACAGCCTGAATTAATGAGATAGCACCGTGTTTCCAGTCTTACAAGAATGATGAAAGTTGTGTTTCATTATTTGCCAACACAGTGACTGTACAAGTCTTTGAAAATGTTACACACTTCAGTTTCTTCCTGTGTATCACAGCAGTGCTTTTACAAGGCAACAAATAAACCCTTCCTTGCTAGTGAGATCACATGGTATTTTTTCCTCATGTAAAAGTAAGTGAGAACAAAAGTGAGGTTAGGGCTATTGACAGTTCCTTGGAAGAAATGTTCTATCAGTTCAGGAAAGAAGAGCTGCATCCATCTTTGACTCTTTTGCACAGCATTTCTCAAACACTTCTATTCTGAACTTTGTGTATTTGTGCTTTGTCAATACAGTGTGGTCTCTACTGGGCACCTGTGGGTCTATTCATCTAACATTCTCTAAATGAATAACTCTTAAGGAACTAAGGTAATCTTCCTATCTTTCATGCTTAGCACAGTGCCTGTATATGATCAATACATATCAGTATACCTGGTACATAAGTTGAAAGTGGTAACATATAATTCTATACTAGGTTATATATCATAGGTGCAGTTATAGACCATGTAATCAAAGCTGTATGTAAGAGTGTGTGTGTGCAGTATATTATACATATATGCAGTCATTCAAAGCAGTCAATGACCTGCTGTGTATGAGAATATTCACTAAGCATTTATATTATGGCATGTAAAAACTTCATGCTTTTTTGGAAATAGCTTCCAAAATAAATTTAAAATGAAATTATGTGCTGTGATAATTACTGTTTGGGGTTTTTAATACAAAATGGTACAGGTTCATAAAAAGCCATGCTTTTTGTATCATATGTCAGAGTCTGCAGTTTGTGTGGTTAATTGAGGTTAATGGCGGGAAATGGTAGATTGCCAATGCTAATGAGTTTTTCTGGACGCCTTCTAATATGTATTTTATTTCTCTTTCGCCTTTACTTTTTGTTTAACTAAATTATGTTATTTACCCAAGAATCTGTCACATATAAATAGGGATCAGTAGCCTGTCTGAGAGGGTTCAGCCATGTTTTATTTCTCAGAAAGGATTAAAATCTTGGGAGAGAAAATAAAACCAGAAAGGGAGAGATGGCCAAAAATCACTGGTTTCTGAACTCTCTGGGTCCACAGCAACACTCCATGCGACTCTCACGGTGAAGGGTGAGGAAGGGCCTGGTAGGAAGAGCATAGTTCCTGGCTGGACGCGGATGAACTAATCTTTGCAAAGTGCTGCGAGAGCCTGGAATACACTGAGATGCCTCAGTCAGTACTCTAAATGGTAACTTAGGTGATATTTCAGTTTCTTATTTAGAAAGAAAGGGATTAATTGCTAATCAAGTTAGATAATCATTAAAAAAAGATTTTGACAAGCCAGGAAATAAGTGAGGAACAAGGAACCTCTGTGGAACAGGAGCAGTGGAGGTGTGGAAGTCCCAAGGACTGCTGCTGCATCTATGGCTAGAGCTTTTTATTCCCTATTTACTCACAAAGCAGCAGAACACATACCATTCTGTTGAGTGTTACATTTAAAAGAAGCCAAGTCTGGTGATTCCTAAATGTGTGCCTTTAGTACTCAGTACCGGAATTATCAGGCTCCCTTTATTAGCACCCTTGGAAGCAGTTGTGTTCATGTTTCGGTTCTATTCCAGGGTCAAGGAGAGTGATGGAAGAACTGAAATGGGGTACATGCTCTGCCAGGTTTAAAGCGAAGGGCTACAGCTACTGGTGGGTCAGTTGAGCCTTTCTGCTCAGAGTCCTCTGTCTCTCCTCCCGTAGTGCTGAAGCTGTCATCACAACATCCACCTCCATCGTCTCCCATGCAGTTGGCCCAGAAAAGAGGCAGTAAGTATAATTGCAAAATGTTTCTTGCACTTTGAGTAATTTCACATTCTTTCTTTGGGACTAAGGATTTTTAATGAGTAGGTATACAGTGTAAAAACCATTGGCCATGTGCAAATGCCACTCTGATTAACAGAAGTCTTCATCTTTGTTTGCACCCTGTGAAATTCCAAATCTTCTACATAAATGGCCGAGCAGTGAGCCACAGAGTAGATTTGTAAGCCATTCACAACACTGCTGTGAAAATGAGATCAATGCCACTGTGGCTATAATTAGTGGGTAAGAAGTACTTGTTCATGTCGATGCTACATGTCATGCAGCCTGGTGCCAGTTTAGCATCCATGCAAGATTATTTACTCTTATTGTGATTTTAACTCTTTTCAGTCATATGAATGAACTGGCACTAGAAAACCTGGGCCACAATCTAGTTCAACTCAACTTTGAAACACATTTATTGGTTTCATTTTTACAAAGAAAAAACAAGTTTTTGGGAGATTTCACATTAACAAACCAATGCAGTATATATGACAGAGGTGAGTCATGTTCCATAGTCTCATCAGCCATTCTTTGCTCTGCTTTTTCTGGGGGCTGAGTTGGGAGAAGGATGGAACTCTGAGTCTTTAAAGCAACATGAACGACAATGCTGGGCCCAGTCAGTGGTTTCTTGACACTGCGATACCTAACTTTCAAAAAATGCTTAGTGTAATGAGGAATGGGCAATGAGTAAATAATTAGGGATACTAGTTAGGGGCTCAGGTATAATTATGCAAAAGGACACAATGTGGTCAGGCTTTAATAACATCACAATACCCCTGGGGGTGAAAGGGAGGGCTCTCAGGCAGAGATCTCTGGATGGAATGAGTATACAAATTTGTCAGGGAGACAAAGAGCAGCAGAAACTTGCTGTATTCTGATAGGAAAAAGCACAGAGGTTAAAAAAAAAAAAACTCCAAGCCTGTCTTCCAAGTTACTTCATGAGACTTTAGGGGAAACCTTGGAGTTTTGCTTTACATATTATTAGAAATGGAAGGAAAATAATAAAACCTTTTCCCTTATAGGCATGCAATTAGCTCTTTAAGGGACTCTCTGAACTCTTAACTTGCAAGTGTTTTTACACATCAAGAAATAACACTATAGGTGATAATGGGAAACATTTCTTCTCCATTGCTGTCAGGCTCAGAACAAAGGGACCAAGAGCACATTCCACACGAGTACTCCTGCCCAGCAAAGGACCAGGTGGAGTGTGAAGGGGTGTCTGTCAGACAACATTTCAAAACAGAGCTTCTCCACTCCCTCAGCCTCTGAGAAGCAGTGTCTCTGCTGGGGGGTAACCAAACATTGCAACTTGCCCAAGACAAACTGATTTTCACATTGTAAGTTCCAGCCTTGCCTACCAGAAATCCCTCTGTCCTGGACAAACTGCATAGTTGTTTTACCTAGTTCCCATCATAACTAAATGCTATGTCTCTGTGACTGTTATCAAACATATTTCCAAAGTTGGATTCAGATAGGAATACATACTACCTTCCCCTGGCATTGATTTTGGTTTTCAGATGAGCACAGGAAGGCCCAGAGAGGAGCAAGGAGTTGTCTGATTCATTTAGACATGACAAAGTCCCAAATAGTTAATTGTTTGATTTAAAAACTCCCAGGACTGATTCAAGACTTCTTTTTCACTTTTCTCACATATCATGCATTTCTAAAAATTCTCCAATTTCTTCCTAATATAGCTGACAACAAATGACAATTTCTGATAATCCTCTGTGTGGGAGACATGATATGCTGAACACTTTATGTGCAAAATTTCATTTAAAACTCAAAATAATTCTAAATTATTCAATACTGCTATTATCATCACCTTTTTAGAATGGAGGGAATTGAGTCTTAGGAAGACCAAGTGAACTGTCAGAGGTTTTATACAATTAACAAGTGGCGGAACTCTGAAATCCAATCAGATTGTCCAAGTCCAGAATCCTTATTCATAACCCCAAAGAGCCTGGCTCTTCCTTTGAACTTTTCTCTCTCATTATTTCTCTATGATCACTCCATCAGCTTGGCAACATAGGTGAAAATACATAGGAATGATTTTCCTGTATTTGTGTGCTGTTCCTCCTCTGTCTGCCTTTTGTTCTTTACATTTATTCCAAAAGCATCTTCAGATGAGAATCTGCACCTACTTTTTGGTTCCCAGTAAGTATGGGCCACATCGTCACCCTTCTCACTCCAACACTTCTTGAAAAAGTGCAAATTTGGACACAGTGCTTTTATTTCAAGGCCATAAATTGGTATAAGATTCGTCCATTTAAATGTCTTGTGGGACCCTCACTAACTGAAGAGGACGAATGGGATTCCAACGCCACACTGGTTTTCAGTGCTCTCTCAAGACACTCCCCATTTGAATTTTTCGACTTCTTCCTCAAGGTTTTTCTCCCTTACAGCTCTGTCCTTTTCTGCCTTTCCACTTGGTAACCACTCTCTCTTGAAATCATTCTTTCACACCTAAAATAAATTCCTCTCCATTTACCAAAGTACTGGTGACTTATTATCAGGATCCAACTATTCTGAAATTCTTCCTGTTTCTCGACCACAGAAACCATTTTCTTCCCTTAAGCCACTGTCCTTGACCTTTCTTTGTCCAATATAGCCTTTCTTCCCTCCCCTTTTACCCAAACGTCTGCATGGTCAGATTTCTTAATCAACTAGACCTCAGTTCAGATGTTACTTCCGAAGGGAACACTTGCTTTTTCTGATCACTCCATCTAAAGTCTCCCTGCACATTATTTCATGTTATTTTAATACCATCTGGCTGAAACTATTCTGTTCCTTATGTGTGCATTTACTAACATTTCTTTCCTTCTCTGGAAAGGAAGCCATGGAAAGCAGACATTTCCTCTCTGTTTTATTTACTGCTATATCCTCAGCACCCAGAAATACTGTGACACACAAAAGGCCCCTGATAAATACTTGCCAAACAGAATGACTACTTATATATTTGGCTGAAGCCCTCACGTTCTTACAACTAAAATTTTTGCATGAATTTGGTCCTATTTCAGCTCTCTGAGTAAATGTTTTAGGTATTGTTTTTGATTCTACCACCAAAAGTTTCTTTATATTCTTTCTCAGAGAACAAATCTGAAGCCCAACATATGGGAATCACAAAGAGGGCAGTAAGGGGCCAGCTTTTAAGAAAGGCCAGAATGAGAAATTTGGTCTCATAGAAATGCTTTCCCACAGCAAGTCAGCATTCTCCTGGCAGGAAATTCCAGAGAGATGGGTGTGACTTCTGCCAGGACACAAAAGAGGTCACTGTGAAGGCTAAGATGTCTAATCTTACTTGGATCAACAGAATCAATTCAAATCCTAGAGTTCATTTTAGTCCCGCGCAAATGAGATCATCAGAACATCTCCCTGCTTCTCTCCAAAAGCATCATTTACATATATACTCTTTAACACAAGTGACTTTTTATACCTGTAGAAGTGGGGGTGTTCTGTGTCAAATTTGTGAATAAATGTTTCCGGCTGTTTATTTTCTTCAACCTTGTCCCTAATTTTTGTAAAGTGATTTGCTGACTATGGTAAGAGAGATTTTGAAGATTTTGTGAGAAGGCTTGAGAGTCCCGAGAGCAAAACTGTGTCCATATTTCCCCCCTAGGATACTATGCAATTTATGCAAGTTAAGTAACCTCTCTGAATCAGTTTCCATACCTGTCACAGGGATAACAGTCACCATTGTAATAGCAGAGCTCATGCACTGGCATCAGTCACACCATCCTATCATCCTGTCTCTATTATACATTAAATAAAGTCCAGTCTCAGCTTAGTGATCATGGCCTTCTCCAGCCCTAACGCTTCTTTGCTACTACCTACTAATTTAATAAATATACACTGAAAGAATGAGTTAAAAGTTCTACCTCAAATAGAAGATGTTACTTTTAGCAAAAACAAAAGACCAATTAAAATTGCTTCTATTTCAGGCTTCAAATGACATGTGCATAAAAAGGATGTGCAGTGATAAATTCTTCAGCCATTTTCCTGCTTTGACTAAGATCAATTTTTTAATCTTATGTATTTAAAAATGCAGTTTAATCTAGGTGTGGTGGTGCACACCTATAATCCCAGCAACAAGGAAGTAAAGGCAGGAGGATTGTTTTGAGTTTGAAGCCCTCCTGGACTACATAGTGATTTTAAACTTAGCCTGAACTATGTAGCTATTTAGTCTATCTGTCTGTCTGTCTGTCTGTCTCTCTCTCTCTCTCCTTCTCCCTTCCTTCCTTCCCTCTTCCTTCCTTCCTTCCTTCCTTCCTTCCTTCCTTCCTTCCTTTCTTTCTTTCTTTCTTTCTTTCTTTCTTTCTTTCTTTCTTTCTTTCTTTCTTTCTTTCTTTCTTTCTTTCTTTCTTTTTCTTTCTTTCAAAAAACCAACCATCCAAAAAAAAACAGTTCAAATTCCATCTCATTTATTTATTTATTTAACAAAAATGTATTAAAATTAAATTATCACAGGAATCTTTAGTTCCTTTGGGAATTTTTCATATGTGACCCTTTCAATATAATACCTATTACTCTATATCTCTGACTGCATAATTAATGCTTCTGTGACAATCAGATAGACCTCACCATATTTAGGATAACAGATCGGAAGGGAATATCAGCTACGCCATTTGCTTTCAGCATAGAATGGGGGAAGATCCCCCTTTACTGTCTGTGAGGTAGGCAGTGACACTAATCTTGCATGCTCATTGGAGATATAAACCACAGTGACATGTAAAGCACCCAGCATGAAAGCTGGGATATTTCAGGAGAGGAGCACTTATAAACACCTGCCTTATCCTGTCTTCAGCTGGTCCAAAACCAAACCAGCTTCCATTTGGAATAATAATCATTTTGGTTAAATGCACTGTATTGCAGCAAAGGTCATCATAAGCCAAAGCATGTATTTGCTGTTCACTGCTTTATAAGCATTTGCTGTTTCTTTTTCCTGACCTCTGTGGCCTCTATCTATAAACTCATTGTCCCTTCTCAAGTTATTGCACACACAGGGATCTCATAAAAGCTTGCTGCTGTCAATGGTTTCAGTATGAAATAGATGAGAACAGAGCATCCAGGCAGTAGCATCCTGTTACGACATTCACCTGTTAAAATAAGAGGCCGGAGTAATCATCCGAAATTACCCAATCAAGCCAAAGGGGGAGATCATGTTTTCTCTGGCAAAACCCTTAAACAAGGAATTATCTCAGAGAAATGAATCTTGTGTTTCACTCTTCTCAGAATGGTTCTTACCCGAAAATACAATCAAGTGAAATTTAAGTTCAATTTGACCCAAGTTCTCCTAAGATAAACACACCTCCAATGGAGGGTGATGGGAACCTCATTACTTAGAATTGGACAAATAACCTGAGGCAGCATGATTATAACCTGACGGCAGCAATGGTTTGCTTAGCAAACTGCTTGAACCTCTACTGGGAACATTTAACACCACTTGTATTTTGAAATCACAGGCTACATCTACAGGCAATAAAGACTGTTATCTCTCCGATTCATTGCAGTTGCACAAACACCCAGTTAATTCAGCTATAACACATCTGCCCACAGAAATATTTACTTTTGGAGCCTCTTGGGTATGCTTTAAATTTCTCCTAATTGCTACACATTGAGTTCTAAGCTTAAGTGCTGTTGAGATGGACATTAGGTCCTTCTATATTGAGAAGTTAACCAGTAAACAGTTGCAAAGAACAGATTCTCCAAAGACCTAGCTGTGCATTTAGGAAATTTTTTCTTTCTCAGATTGCACAGAAGAGATCCTTTCTGAACCTATGAAGACAGGTTTTTCTCCTTGTTCCCTTGGTCTCTTGTTCCCTTGAACAAATGGATAGTAAATGTTTCTCAAGACCACAAAGAGACCAATACACTTCTTGTTTGAGAATTTGTTTTCTCAACTACAGAAGCTGTAGGAAATGAATCCACAGGATGCTTTTTTAAATTATTATGGTAACAAGCATTCTTGTCCCATTAAAATAAGAAAAGCGAGTCCAAGGAAGCTCAGTGTCAAAGAACTAACAAGGAATAAAACCTAGCAATTCTAATCCTCAGAAGAAGCCCTAATTATGAAGATATTTTGAATATATTTTATTTATCATTCTTCTTTCAAATTTCTATTTATATATATTTTCTTGATAGTTTTATGTCTATAAAAAGCCATGTAAAATAACACAATTAAGAATCAAGAGGCAGGGTCAGGACAGTCCAGGACAAAGAAGGAGTTGTAGCATATAAACTTCAGGCTCTGTGTGTACAACAAAGTCCAAAATATCTTCCTTTTCCTCCTTGTCATAAACCATAGGAACTCCTAACCCATGGAATCAACAATATCACAGTGCTCATCCTCCAAATCTCCAGCTTATTTTACTTATTGTGTGGACATCATACCAAACATCTTGTCTAGATAATACATCTAGAGGCCAAGAAAAGTATAGGAAGACTACTCATTCACCTGGTTTCCTATCCATCTGCAGAGATAAGAGTATCTCCTTTCCAAACTCTTATGAATCTATTTTTTCAATTGCAAGAGTACAATGTAGACTAGTTTATAAAGTTATCATGTTCTAGATAAGAAAATAATATGACAATTTAACACATGAAGAATTAATATTTAGATATTTTAGGAGACATATTTCAACCTTCTTTGCATTTGGGTGTCTATCAATTAACACATCCTGGGAAGCGTTCCTAATGCTTCTTAGCCTGGCAGGCTTTTACAATCTTCACTGCGCTCATGAAGTGGCATAAGAAAATTTCTGTTGTCTCTACTTGATTTGATGTGTGTGTCTGAACTTCACTATGACTTCTCTAAGGACAACATTTTTGTGGTCAGCAGTTAACAAAATGTAGCTCACGGTAAATGTGCAATACAGATTTGTTGAATACATGTAGTTGTCTATTAGTATTTGTTGAATTGAATATAATTGTATATTTCATAGTGGAAATAAAAGTAAAATGATGCTTGGAAAAACTTATAGTTTAAGATATTTACAGAGAACTGAGTATGAGTCAGCCTTATAAAATTTTAATTTCAATGTATTTATTCTTTAAATCAATTTTAAAATTTAGCTGCATGTTCTGATTCCCAGATAGTAAAGTAGCCTCAACAAAAGCCAAATCACACTGATTTAATTTTAGTAAACAACTAAATAATTACTCATTTCTAGAATTGGAAAGAGAATTCATCTCAGAATCAATGTATCAGTCCTTTTTTGCAATATCTCTTACAGGTGGGCAACCAACTTCTGCCCAAATTCTAATCTCAACTTCTGACAGCCCATTCTTTCATTCTCTTGATCAAAAATAAGAATCATACATTCCTCATCATAGTGATTAAAAAATATATATCCTTATAATATTAACCTAGTTTGGCCTTTCAGCAAAACAAAGGAAAATTCACTGCTGGTTTATGAGGCATCTCTTTGAAGATTTAGTGGCAAAGGTGACTTCTTCATCTGTCTGTCTTTGAAGGATAATTGTTATGTCTTAGGTTTTTTCTTTGACTCAAAGATGTCATTGTTCTACATCATGATCAACACCCTCTGACAAAATTCTTAACCTGCATGTCCTTTTAGATCACAAAAGGACAAACAGATGAAGACCACTGTGTTGCTGGTTGATATATTTTTTTCAAAATATTTAATTGATACTAAGATATGCATTTGTTATGTCAAATATGTTTGTCACCAGGTACTACATGAAAATATGGCTGCCAGACATCTTGGGTCAGAAGTAACAACCACATAAAATGAAGTCAGAGGCTTCAGTAGTATTTCAACTTCTGCTGTAGCTATGCTTTGGTTAGATATTTTTGCCTATCGAACAGTAGGTGGGATTCAGACTATATGAACAAACTGACTAAAGAATGTAATGATGACATCTCAACACCAAGTACTGTGAACTCTGAGTAGGTGGATGGGTCTGGGGAAGACCCATATACATGGTACCCACTGTATATTTTGTTCTTTTTGCTTAATAGTGAACCATAAGAAAGACCTAATTAATTCATTAAGTAATTTGTCCCATAAGTCATTTAATAAGCCATCCTTGTTATTTAGGCAGAAAGAGGCTATAAGGAAGAGTAATGTGAATCTAATTCTTACCTGAATGCAAGTCTACCAGACAGCAGATACATACTAAGCAAATAGGTGCACTCATACTGAATTGAAAACTCTGTGTGTGTGTGTGTGTGCATGCATGTGTGTGTGTATGTGTGTGTGTGATCGTGTGCATGCATGCTTTGAAATAAATGCAGTCAAGAGGTGAAAAAGGAAAAGGGCTGAACTTAGATGGTGATATATAGGGAAGGACAGTTTGAGTGAGAGAACTTAAAGGTGAGTGCTGGGTGAAGGGTACATCTTGAAAGCTGAGAATATGAAAATATTCTAGGCAGAAACCAGCATGTAGATAGAACCTGAGGCAGCAAAGAGCTTGGTGAATCTGTGGAGCTGAAGAAAGGTCAATAGGGTTTCATGGTGGAAACCACAAAGCACCAGTGGAGAGTGAGGCTGCAGAGGTTTACAGGGCTTTACATGTCAGCTTAAGGTTTTAAGAGTATATTTTTACAGAAATGGAAAGCTACTTAGGGTTTTTGAGGAAAGAAGTGACATGACTGATTATCAGCCTGGGATTCAGCGGCTTCCTGTGCCTTCTTCTTGTCCTATGAGTAAGCTTTGGCTAGAGAGGGAGTGTTTTGTGTCCTGGTGATTTGTCCATTCTAACCTGTTTCATTTCCCTGCTACAGGTGTGACTCATTTATAAAGTGCTTTTTTCTCTTTTGAAATTCAAGCCATTTCTTCTGCAGATGTTATCACAGTGTAAACAATCTAGCTTCCAATTTGCTACAGAAAATTTCAGGCAGTGGAGTTCAGGAAACTTGGGTCATGAAACATTGTCTGGCCCCAGTTCCCAGGCACTGGGCAAGAGGGCTCAAAAGGATACCCGATATGTCAACGCAATTCATCTCCCCAAACAAGGTAGTTCAGCTCAGTAACAAAGTGCTTCCTCCCAGAGGTAATTTGAGAAGCCTCTAAAAGGGTGCCATTTGCTGTGTTTCATTAATAAGGTAATACGCAAGTGGCTGCCGATCCATATCTAGAAAAGGCTCGGTAGTGACTTGTCTAACTGAGCAGAAAGAGGCACTGATTTTGGTGTTGATCAGCATGTTGTCACTAAAACTTGTGAACACAAAGTCTATTTGTAAGGAATCTTTGAGAAGTAAAAGCAATTATTTCCACAGAACGGAATGAAATGCTCCTATTACAAACATATTTGTATAAGATAAATGAGAGACTGTTTGCTCCTCAAAGGTGATAAAGGTTAATAAGGTTGAGTGCTGGGTGATAAGGTTGATGAGGCAGAGGCTACATTATCAGGAATGAAAATCATCTCTGGGCATGACCAAAACAGGACAATTGGAATATTAATAAAAATAAGGACCTTACTTCCATGTTATATTTTAGTTGGAAAACACAAATAATGGTTTCCACATGAGAATAATCTTTATACCTTCAAGTTTAGGCTTTTTTTTTTTTTTTTTTTTTGGTGGTGGTACTGGGGATAGAACTCAGGCCTTTGTGCTTCTAAGGTAAGTGCAGTACCACTTGAGCTAAATCCCTGGCCCCTATACTTTCAAGTTTAGAAAACAGGCACAAAAGGGTTCTACAGTCATGATCTATTGGTTGTACAAGACTTCTGATCTATTTTGCTTCTACAGTTCATGCTGCCTATTTTGAACAGCAGTGTTAATATGCTTCAGGACTAAGATTGTTAGTCACATGTTCTTATCCACTCTTCATGATCACATGGCAAGGTTGGTATAATTATTCTCACTTTAAGGATAAAAATTCAGGCATGATTCAGACAAAAGATTCAGACACAAACTGATTTTCTTTCTCTAAGACTTTAGTTAGAAAGTGATTGAGTTGGGATTGAATGCCAGATGCATTTCTCAAAAGCACATAGCCTTAATCATCATTATACTGTTTCTCTGCCTGACAATCCATCCAGGGTAGAAAAGTGGGTTGTTCTCACATATGGGCCATAACAAAGGAAGTCAAAGTACTGAGAACTGGTAACTGATGTGTTCATAGTGTGAATTGTGTGTAATTTGAACCATGCCTGGAAACAACAGGCATGTGAAAGGATGGGGCCAAAATCTGTTTATTTGCAAGGTCATGGACACAATGGACACAGGCCTCCCTAGAATATGAAGAAAAGGGCAGTTGTGTGGTGAGGATGCCTTGGTGTGATTGCAGAGGGAATGAGTTATTTCATTCAATCTGCACAACAGCTGCACAGGCTCCAAAGCCTGCAATGACAGGCTCAAGATTATTAAAGGGACTGTGTGAGAACATAAAGCTAAAAAGCTTTGGAGTTGGCATCTTTGTATCTGAAACCAAGCCTCAACTATGAAGGGCAAAAAAATTAGTTCTACAAGGAAAAAGAAAGTATTACTTGAGGTGTCAAAAGTAAAGTTAGATGCTTTCTCACAGGGCACAGAATAGGGTGAGAGCATAAATAAGCCTGAGAAAGATCTAGCTAAATCATGGCTGATGGCACTGTAAAAAGTGTCATGGAAAGCCAGAGATATTTTATAGGACCCCCTGTAATCTTGTAAATTAAACCATAGAAGACAACTATGTCTCACCATAGTCAGCCTTTGGCACTATTATCGAAGTGTCCTTGGCTCATGACTCCCACATTTTATCCTAGTCTCTAGGAAATGGACTCTTTTTCTTGTTCAGAACTTCTAATATTGCTTGGACCCACCTACCCTGAAAGTTTATATCAATGCCAGAATGGCTTAAGGGAATATTAAAGCTTAAAATGTGTTTAGAAATTAATCTTCCTATACAAAAGCCACATTTTACAGGTAAGAAATTTAGGAAACCTAAGTCTAATATCAAGACAGACCCACTTACTAAGCAATTTAAAGTGTATCAGGCACTTTGTTAAATGCTGAAAATATATGTACTCTGAATTTCACAGTGATCAAGGAGAAAAATATCATTACCCTTCATTTGCAGATAATGGCAATCAAAGTTCAGGAAAACTAAATAATTTGATGAAGGTCATATGGGTCATGGGCTGTATGTATTTAAATATATATCCTATGGATCCAAATTCCATCTATTTCACCATCCCCAGAACAATCACTATTTATCCAAGGAGGGTCTGAGATCACTTGAGAGCAGTATGACTCTGAATTACCTGGACCACTGGAAAAACTGACTTTCCTGGGCTCACCATGGATCTATAATCTCATATGGGCAAAGGTCACCTTTCATTCTTCTTGGCATCATCCAATTTATGTGGTGAGTGCATGGAAAGTACTGAAGATGTACATTTGCAAAAAGGCTCCATTTCTGGCATCATGTTATTGAGAGCTATTGATTTAAGTTACATTTGGCCAGCCTCTGTTCTACTATTGGCTCCTACTGGGAGGTATCCATCAGGCAACTTCCTGTAAGAAGTCTCAGTGAATTCTCATAAATACATTTTCTGCTACCCAATCATAAAGCCTCCTCTGCTTCCAAAGCACAAAAGATTAAAAAGTAAAACCTGAACCCTAAAGGCAATGCAGTATCATGCTGCTCTGATGATTCTTCTTGTTGGGGATCTCAGGGAAGGCTCATCTCCTCTATTTGCACAAGGAAAGCACACACATCATTATGCTGCTATTGAAAAACCTCAGTGGTGAAAGTTGCTCATGATCCACTTTTATATGAGAATCTGACATTTGGGCAGGAGAAAAAAGAAATCAATTCAAGCCAATGACATTTCTATGGGAAAGGTCTCAGCTCTACAAAAAGCTAGTCAAAGTGGCAGTTAACCCCGTGGATGCCTTATTGTTCCTCATTCATGGCTAGAAACACTAGGACCTCTGCGAGGAAAGCTCAGAGAAAGAGGGCTGCCACCTGTTGCTAGGGATGACATCACTGCCCCAGCAAGAGCCAACATTCTCTGAGCAGCTTGTGTGTGTGTTGTTAATCAACACTAGCTCCTCTGCAGGCCCATTCACTAAAGTCTCAATTGTCAGCACTCTGTCTTCAAACTTCCAAAGGGACCTGCCAAAATGCTTGGCCTCCATCCTAAAAGGAATTTGTGTCTGTTCAAAATTACCTTGGAGGGAGGAGTGGCACTGTTGTAGTATTGCTGCTTTGTTTTTGTTATGTTTTGTTTATGAGCCTACTGGGGTTAAGTAGGAAAAGAGGAGTAGAAAAGGCTAAGAAGAAAGGGAAGTAAAGCTACCACATCCTGCATGGTGGGAACAGAAAAGGGGTCACATGGAATGTTTTTCTTTAACAAAAGTGACAATACTTAAGTCTTATGAGATTTTACAATATTCTTAAATATTGAAATATTCCTTTAAGAATTAACTGCGCATATTGTAGCAAAACCAGATCTATTGTCAAGTTGGCTTTCCAGGGGTAGTTTTATAAATGGAATATTAGGCATCTCCTCTTCATCTTACAGGTAAATAAATTGAAGCCCAGAGATTATCTCTTTTGGTTCAGGACTTATGCTGGGAAGAGACAGCCAGCCACTCACTGCAGCTGGTTTTCCTTCTAGCCTTACTGCAGAGTAGGCTGTCCAGCCTCCCTTGCAGCTAGGTTGGCCACATATCTGATTCCTGCAATATGAGGAAATGGATGAGTCATGTTCACTCTGATTCTGGATAACCTGCTGTGCCTTTCCTTCATTTTCTTTGGCTTTTGCTGGCTTGTTGTAGTCAGTGGTTAAGGCTGGAATATATATCTCAGGTCTTCTATTTTCCCTTGCCTCTGACAGTTTGTGCCATGGTGCTGTCTCACACTTCAGTAGAACAATTACCATTAGCAATCTGCCCTTGAAGGCTATTTGTCCTCCAAATGGATTCTTAACCAAGGATTAAAAATAAAAATCTGGATAAAATAACATACCAATTATATGTGCTCCCTTGCTAAATTAATCTTTTTGTCATACAATTAATCAGACCTTTTTAGCCTGAGTCTTTTATCAAGTTTGATATGTGGTATGATGAAAAATATGGCTCATGTTTAAACTTTTAAATAATGTATTACAGGGGGAACATTTCTTGCCACACTATGAAGCCCAGCCTAGCCTTGAACTCACAGCAATTGTCCTGCCTCTGCCTCCTAAGTGCTGAGATTACAGTGTGAGTCACCATGCCTGGTATTGTGATATGCAGTACTGGGGATCAAACTTGGGACCTTAGACTTGCTAGGCAGATGTCGGAACCACTGAGCTAAATCTCTGGCACTAAAAATACTTTTTTGTATGTCTCTTGCACTGTCACAACTGTCTTGATACTACAAGGTAATTCAAAACACCTTTTATGTTCACAAAAGGCTGCAAAGTGTCAGTTTTGATGAATAAAGTGGATGAGTGCATATCACATTTTCACAAAATTGCCTTTCCATTGGATAGTACTAAGCAGTAGCATTCACTGTATTTTTTAAAATCACACCTTACAAAGACACTCATGAAAGAATTTTCAGAAATACTTCAGAAAGTGGCAACATCAATGAGATAAATGTGCTGAAGGCAAGGGAGAGTTTTTCTGAGAGAGATTAATGCAATATGCCTTTTACTGTAGTAAATTTGTTTAAGCATTCACTGTATTTTTCAATCACACCTCTTATTTCTAGTTCATTGCTTTTACAATTCAATCCTTTTTTACACTCTTTATAGCAGCAAGATACTACAGGTAATATCATAAAATTTGCATCAAACAAGACCGGGAATGAGTCTTTTAAATGGACCCCTAAAAAGAAGAAAACTTAATCTCAGTGTATAGGTGATTTGTAATGGCAGAAAGGAAGACTGAATCAATCAGGGACCATTATCTCCTTCTCACAGGAAATGTCACCATGACTGTAATACCATCACTACACAAGAACAGGAGAGGATAATTCTCAGGCAAGTGTTCTAAAGGAGAAGACTCTAGTAAGCCAGTCAAGAACTATGAGCCTATTGACCTCCCAGAACCTGGAGTTCAGAAAATTAACTGAAGAAAAATTTTATGCTTTGTCTGGTCTATGGCCATTCCTCTAGGTTTCAGGGTTTCAGTAACTAGGAACTGAGTTGGCACTACTTTCTTCACAGTCCAATTCAAGGAAGTTCCAAAAACCTTCCAGAACTACTCTTAGGGCTCTTTGAAATACAGCTATAACTATCACTGGTCCTTCATATTAAGCATCTTCTTTCTTTTTTAAAAAAATTAATTAGAACAGCAGAACCAGATGAACATGACTACAGTAGCTGTTATATGTTCAAACCTCTGTTATTTTTACTGGAGCCACTCTTCTTGTACTTGACAGCATCACGTTGTGATAGGCATCTGGTCAACAGTTATTTCTGGCAGGAAGACAGCAGAGACAATGTGAGGTCAGATAATTTGGGGCCATAGCATTCAAAGCAAATGCCAGCCTGCCTTTGTGGGTAGATGTAGAGCAATCTTCATTTATTTTTTAGGCAAATGGCTTCTTCTAAACTCTTCTGTCTCACTGTATTTAAAATGATTTTTCTATAAAATATAATTGGATAAAAATGACCTAACAAGCTCTTGGAGGAATTGGGCACAAATCAGTACTGCAAATGTCAGGGATGACAAATGAGACCAATGTGATTCCTTGCTGAGAATTTTTAGGATAGGAATTTCAGACCAAATTCAAATGATTCCTTCTGTATTATAGCTAGTATTGCAAATAAAATGCAAAACAGATAACCCAGATGTTTTTGTTGAAGGTAAAGGTCAGGTGAAGGATGCAGAGGAGAAATAAAAGAGAGGGAATTCATAAAAACATCAATTTCAAACAGCAAACAAGCCAGACATGGTGTGGCATTCCCGTAATTCCTAGAGGCTGAGGCAGGAGGATTGCCAGGAGTTAAGGGGTGCGTGGACTATGTAGTGGAGCCTACAGTACTCTACACTCCAAAAAGCAAACACATGCAAAATCTAGTATTTGAATACAATGTATTAACTAAGGAAGATATTTTCTCTAAAGGAGTGAAGGCTAGTTTAATGTTTAAAATTCTTAGATGCATGTATATATGAAATTCATTATGTATTTCATATCCTTTCCCATAGAATACACAGGTGATCATGATTTTTAAAGGGACATAAGTGATCTAAAAATGCACATATGTGTATACACATGTGTATGCATATGTGTGTATTTGTGTGTGGTATATGTGTGTACAGGTGGGAATGACACATTTGCAAACTACAGATATTTTGCTAGATGCCTTATCTCTATTAACCCATATTATAGATGAATAAAAATAAACTTACTAGAGACTTGAGAGCCTGGGTATGAAAAGCATATTGACAATCTTATATGAAAATTCTCATTATAGTCACCCCTGTCTTTCATTCAATTTACAGACATTGACTATTGTTATTTGTGTATCCTGTGATGGAAGGAAAACTCAGATCAATCAAAGTGTCACTGTTCTGGGGCCGGAGGTTTAGCTCAGAGGTTCCGGCGCCTGCCTTGCAAACGTAAGGTCCTGAGTTTGATCCCAGTAACCACATAGAATGCTGGGTGTGGTGACTCATGCCCACCAGCAATCAATACCACACACCACAGTGCCGGGCATGGTGGCTCACGCTTGTCATCCCAGCACTCGGGAGGCAGAGGCAGGAGGATTGCTGAGTTCAAAGCTTGCCTGGGCTATATAGTGAGCTCAGGGCCAGCCTGAACTACAAAGCGAGACCCTGTCTCAAAAAAAAAAAAAAAGTGTCACTGCTCACACCCTGGAGGAAGAGGTCAACTGGTAAAATATCTTGCTATGATTGAATAGATTAAAAATCCTCAACTCTTAATTTTATGCACTATGAGCTACTAGATCACACACTACTGAAATCAGTCACTGTGGAGAGGGAGGAAAGGAAAAGTCCAGGTGGATTTTGAAGGATGAGTACGAACTGGCCAGGCAGGACAAAGACAAAACATGCTGAGCACACATTTTTGTGTAAAAGTGCAGAAGTAAGAATCAGCACACATATGTGGTACACACGAGCCAGGCGATGATTTGTAGGGGTAAGATGGGTGAAGAGCATCCAGATTTAAAGGGGAAATGGAAAGAAGGCAAAACGATGAAAGTTCTGTTCTGATATTCTAAGGAGCAGTTTTATCCTTTAGTTAATGGAAAGCCAGTAACTCTTATAGCGTCAACTTGCATAAGCTTGTCCCTTAATTTCAACAGTAACCATCAGCCATGTGAAAACTGGTCTGGGAAGAAAAAGCCAGCAGTGAATTAGCTAATGCAGGCCTGCTTTAAACCAGTGGATGGCAATGAGTAAGAGGAAGTGAGCAGATTCATGGAGTGGGAGTTAGAATCTGTCAGGTCCGATGACTGCTTTGACGTGGGAAGTGAGAGACGGGGTGGTTAATGATGGTAAAATTTATATTTTACTTTTTATATGTAGCTTTTTAGTTGAAACAACTAAGTGGGTGGAGGTACCACTTCTCAACAAGGAGAAATAAGTATAGATTGGGAGAACTTCTGGACAAGCTGGGTATATGATTTTATATCAGAAATCAGAGAGGGTTTCTGTGCAAGAGTTAGCAATTTCGGTCCAGGAGAGGAGGCTGGTGGGCAGAAGGACAGTTACACAGCAGTTAATCAGCAGCTACACTTTCCTAAACTGCGTGCTTGTCCAAGTCATTCTCTATTTAGTAATCTCCATTAGTTTCTAGACTTATCTATAGAATCAGGGGAAACTTCTTATCCTGGTCTTCAAGGTACACTACTATCTAGTCTCAACTTCTATTCTGATTTGTCTCAACATCAATGCTTAAAACAAGCCATTCAACATTCTCAAGACAGTCCCTTGTTATTTGCTCTTAGGATTCCCATGGCAAGCACAGGTATCGCCACATACTGAGGTCTGACCTGTCTCAAGTTCCATCTCAAATGGCAGGTTGGCCTTAAGCGCTCCCTTAACCACTGGGTGGTAATCTATTCTCTTCTGGTTCTAGAATGTACAGTTCACATCTCTGGTGGGAGATCTCACCTCCTGCAGCCTGCACATTTGCAGTCATCATAAACTAATCTTCTGCACTGGACTAGGAATTCGCCAGGAGCAGGCTCACCCTCATAGGTCATGCCAAAGAAGGAAAAGGTAGAGAAATGGGTCTTCCGGCTTACAGCATATAGCGTCCTTTGCTGTGCTCGGGGGAACACAATGTCATCCTCTCACACAGGCAGATAAAAGCTTCAGAACTGATCAGTCAGGTCCCAGTAGGGATTAGCGAACTCAAGATGATGCGATGAAACACGACAAATGACTTAGTGAACTGACAAAATCGCAAAGATTAGATCTTCCTTTGTCTCTGGGGTTCAGGCAGCTTCTGCACTTGTCATAACCCTTCCTTCTCAGCGCAGCATCAAGACTTCCGTGGGCAGAGCAATGGAGAGCTCCAAGGGAAGTGCGTTTGTTCTGGCAATTTACTTGTGAGGTTGTGATGTTTATGTATTCATCTGAGTTTTTCAAAAAAGTCGTTATTGCTTCTTACATGAAAACACAGGCAACTGTAGCTCTGTGGCTGAATCAAGGCTGTAACCTCAGCTCTCAACAGTATAGTATCTTCTAGGAAAACAAGGTAACACAGCTTCTAATTATGAAGGAATTACTTCAGAAAAGAATCAGGTCAACTGGTAGTGAACTTCAGAGGGGTGACAGCCTCTTCTTTGTACATTTTCTTGCTGCCCAAGGATTGCAATACAGAAACAAGTAAATGTTTCCACCCCCCAACTGTTACTTTCTGTATTTCTGTCATGCGTGCCAGAATGGCACTATGTTTTTGCCTGCTCCTGATAATCACCCCTGCCCTAGGATGGCCTATTCTCACTCTGTGTTGGTTGACAAAGTACTAGTAACTTGGATTCTGAAAGCCAATATGGATAATGATGATTCTAGTCATAAAATGCTTTTTCTATATTGGTCTGATATATTAGCATTATTCTACTAATTACAGAAGTAGCAGTAATATTAATATAGAAGTAGAAAAAACCAGAGCCAGAGCTGGAGATTTAGCTCAGGAGTACTGCATTTGCCTTGAAGGCACAAACCAAAAAAAAAAAAAAAAAGGAAAACCAGATCATCTGGTTGGCTATGAGGAGGGTCATTTTCCTATATATTAATCACCCATATTCACAGATGTGTAAGGCATGCATTGCACATCTGCTTGAAGATCCTTTGGCTTTCAGACAAGACACAAAGATTCTTTGTATTTCTCTGTCTTATAATTCTTTTCTCACAGTTTCCACCTGGACTATATAAATACTGAGTGCTTATTTTAGTAAAATATTAGATGTTGATTTATAGATAATTTATAAAACATATTTCTCCTCTCTCCAGTTTTGAAACATTCATGTTTTCATTTTCTAAAGACAAATGAGCCCCCCAACATGAATTTCCAAAGAGATGAGCACAGATGAGAATGTTTATTTATTTGAGTGAATACCTGTCAATGTGCTCTAAAAGAAAAAGGACACCAGTACATCATACAAGAGTATAAAAATCAAGACAAAAACAAACAAATTCTTTGCTTGCCACAAACTTTAATGCTTATTCGTTATGCCTCAGAATCCATCTGCGAAACTGTCTTCATGACTCTAAGAAGCCAGGTGTGGATTTTGGAACTGAATTTATTTAAGGTGTCACCAAATATGGCAAGAACATCTACCAGAGCTGTGAGGCAGTGCAGGATACATCACAGACCATGGCCAAATTTTATAAGACTGCACACCTTTCTGTCCCTTTCTCGTGACTACATTATATCAAGATTTTCCATGGACATTTTGAACTAGTGCGTTGGATGTGAATTGGACAATCAGTGTGAATGGCTATGACATGAGTCTTCTCTGGGGAACTGCCCCCTCCCCCTTTACCTCTGCCTCATCACACTGCAGTTCTCCTCTGGGGCTGGGAAACACTTCCAGTACCACTCAGCATACTACTGTGCTTCAACTTTGTGAGTATTTCTGCTTCATATGGAAGTATTTGTACAACCAAGTGTTTATTTTAAAAACACATATATGTGGGTAGATAGAGAAGTAGGATAATATTTTTAAAAGATTAACTTTTACTGATTCTGTTGATGCAACTCATACAGACATTGGGCTCACATGTTGAAGAAGTCCCACTGTGAAGACAGCTGTTGCTATTTAAGACATGATCTAGGACAAGACACATTTTATGTACTTAACAGTTTGGGGGAACATTTTAATTGACAGCTAGATACAAAAGCTTTTTAGTCCATGGGGTCATTGAGAGTTGACTCTGATTTATCTTTGTCTTAAAGTCACGAGTTTCTATGCAAGGAAAAGTCACCTCTACATATGAAGGCTACAACTGACATCACAGCATGAAGAGAGCCACATCATTTCCCCCCTTAGCATCATTTTAGTGTCCTCTTATGCTAAGTACAATCTCCCTTTGAAGTCACGACTGTGGGACATCTCTCTAGCACTCTCAAAACAAGACTGCACTGCCAAGACCTGTGTGGAGCACGCCATTTCTTTATTGGAGCACTTGTTACTGCTTTCTGAGAGCTCAGTGGAGAGACCTCTTCTCTGAACCTCAAAAGGATGACACCTGTTACTTCTTCACCACTCCCTGCTTCTCCTACCCCAGCCCTCCCACTTTCTGGGATCTTGTTAAAGAAACTGAGATACTCTTGGTGTCTTTGTTTAATTGGAATACTGTCAACTTAGGAAATGAATTCTTTTATGCACTTAAGTCACCTTTACAAATTCCCAGCCGCTCCATCTCTCCACAGTGCCAATGTGCATGTGTTTCAAATGAGCAATGTACTTTTAGGTTAGACGAGAAAATAGTTTGCCAAAAGTAAGTACATTTCACTAGAAATTCAGTGTGTGTGAGATCATATTGCTGTGAAGCCCCTATAGTTCATCAGCTCAGGATTAGAAATGCTGAGACACATATTACTGTCATACTAGTCTATCCTACTTTTCCTCTCAAGTTTCTCTAGATGCCCCCTGGAAAGTGGAGCCATATCATTCACATATGTCTAAGTGGAAATCCCAACAATGAACTCTAAGTCTTGGCTGATGCTTCAGCCTTAAAAAAATATATATATCTTTTCAACCTCCCTCAAAGACTACTACATAAGAGCAGAGTCTTCCCAGGATCAGCATCCCCGTGTGCAGGAGCACCAGGCTGTTTCCTGAGAGCCTCTCAGCAGGAGCTTCCTCATCTGTCCCACTTGGCTGCTCCTACAGTGTGTCTTCGTCACTGCCAGCTAGCACTCGTCACGTCACTCACGGCTTGGGAACAAGGCCATCTTCCACCGTCAGCTTTGCACTTTTTTTTTTTTTATTACACACTCCAGGTTCCACAGCAGGCAGTCTGAACCTAGGCAGTAACCCTCCTGAGGTATTTTACAGAAGACAGATGATCCTACTTCAGAACCTACTTCTCCTGCAGAAAGTCCCTGAATTTTTCATCTATGAAATGAGGACAATATGAGGAATGCGAGGAAAGTCACATGGTGATATTTGGATGTACTGTTTCAAACAGAAAATGCAAGTTTAACACTCTTTGGGTCCAGGGCATGAATCTGAAGCAAAGGGGCAGGGAGGCAGCTTTCACATAAGGCTTCTAGATGAATCGCCACACCTTCGTTTGACTTTAGAGACTCACTATATGGCACAGTTATCACTGGGACTTGCTCTATGATCTCACTTCCTGGGGTTTGTTCTCTCATAGGCATGAATAGCAGAAGTAGCATGGCCGTGGGAGTCATTTCCCTTTCCACGCCTGAACCCTTCCCTGTGCCGGGGACAAGCCGGTCAGCCTCTGTGAACCTCCTGATAGTGTTCTCAACTTTTTGGGAAGCGAGGTAGAGAGGGCGTGCCAGCCCTTTCTCTGTGAGAGTTACAGAGAAAAGCCTGCCACATTTTAGTTTCTGTTCTTTTTCTACAAACTCCACAGCCTGACATGTGGCACAAGAATCTAGTCTTTTCTATTCTCCAAAAGGAGCCTGCAGTTGGATAGTGAAGGTTTGATGAACTGCAAAGGAGTCAGAGGAATGACGGTAACAGTGATGATGATGACGATGATGATGATGATAATGGTCAAGGTACCAAGGGCAGTAACTACTTTTTAAACCCTTTACCCATAGGCATTTATAGCCCATTTAACAAGGCCTATGTAAGCTGATGAAGCATGCTGAGCCAGCTGTCTTTACAAAAGGAAGATTATCTATTTAGAAAATACAATGGGTCCTTGAGGAACTATAAGCACATATACTTTTAGACAAGAACTTTAAAAAATAAGTGGAGGGGCCGGTGATTTAGCTCAGTGGTTCCAGCACCTGCCTTACAAGCACAAGGCCCTGAGTTTGATCCTGGATAACCACATACCATAATGCCTGGCATGGTAACACACGCCCACGAGCAATCAGTACCACATACCGCATTGCTGGGTGTGGTGGCTCTTGCTTGTAATCCCAGCACTCGGGAGGCAGAGGCAGGAGGATTGCTGAGTTCGAGGCTTGCCTGGGCTACATTGTGAGCTCAGGGACAGCCTGAACTACAAAGCAAGACCCTGTCTCAAAACAAACAAACAAACAAATAAGTCAATAAATAAATAAATAAATAAAGTGAAACCCTAACCATACAAAAGACTAAAGGCTCAGGCCTTGTCGCAGGCAGGTCCCTTATTGGATGAGTCAAAAGCACCCAGGAAGGCAGACAAGCAAAACAGCAACATCCCGACATGTTGGCTGTGAAGGAATAGATTGGCTCACATCAGCAAAGGGGCCATGTGGTCCAGGCTTCTCCTGTTCTTCCCCTGATGGATATCAAACCACCCTTCTTGGTCCCTTCTGTTCCTTCTTCTCATTCTGTTGAAGACCTTGCCCCTTCCCGGGGACCACAGTGTGAATGACAGAGTCCACTCTTGTGCTATGAGAGTCAAGGTCTTTACATGGTTATCAACATGGGAAATATGACCAGGGTAACCAAAGAGCTAACTTTTACCTTTCACTTAATTTTAAATATCAAATTTCAATAAAAAACCTGATATTTCTAGAGCACATACACAACTTCATTTTCTCATGGATGATCAATATTATGAAATAATAAATATTTAAAGGGAAATGGGGTTTAGGGGTAAACTGAGGGGAAAGAAAAAAATTGATGGTTAAAAAAAGGAAATAAAACTTGTGTATATAGGGCCAGAGGGGTTGTAGGGAGGGTAGGGGAAGGGGAAAAATGAGAATTAAGTCATGTCTTATACTGGTACAAATTCTCAATGAGTGCAATTGTGATGTGTATATATAATGTACCAATAAATTAAATTTAAAAAACTAAAAAGAACCCCTGATCTTTGATTTCATTTTAAAAGATCTTTTGAATTTTGAACAACCTAGATGTGTGAAACTACTTACACTTTCAAGTGTAAATTCTATAAGTTCTAAATACAAGTGAAGTATTTCTAATGAAAAGTGTTCAAATTGAGATGTGCTGTAGTGTAAAATGTAGATTAGAATTTTAACAACAGTATGAAAATGAAAGTAAATCATGTTATTAACCCTTTTATATTCACTATGAAATTTGTTTTGTGCATGTTAAGAACAATATTATAATTAATTTTGCTTATTTATTTTTAATCTTCTCAATGTAGTTAAAAAATTTAAAATTACATATATGGCTCTTAGTGTATTTCTGCTGAATAGTACTGATACATAAAATGCAGATTTAGACATTAAATTTGATATTATTTGATCATTCAAGATGTGCTGGGACTGTCATGCCCTTTGTGATGGATGTGTCAGGTCTAACAGGTTACAGGCATTGAAGCCACAAGCTAAACTCGATGTCATCAATTTAGATATCATTTGTTTGGTCTTGCCATCTGAAGTCTTCTTGAAAACTGATGCAATATTTGAAAGCATTTAGTTTCCCTTTATCTTTATGATCTCTGAAAATTTGATACATATGTCTCTTTTGTTGAACAGCAAAATTCCGTATAATTCTTCTGAGAGATCTTCAAAGAAAAAGCATAGATTCCATAGCACACTCTGACTTCCCACCATTATGTGTCAAAGTGAAGATTTCCCACTCATGTGTCCTCTAAATGTTCATTTTACATCCTTCACATGAACATGGCTACCTCCAAATCCAGGGCTATACCTATTACTCCCTTACTATGTGTACACAATTCAGAAAATAATCAATTTCTGTCAGCTAAACATCTGCTAGAAAATTATTACCCAGAAAATATGAAATGAATGCTTTTACCTTTTCCTTTATTCAGCAAAATATGCTCACTCTGGTTTAGTGGGAAGATGATTGGCTGTACTGTAGGAGATGTATTTTGACCACGGCCAGCCACTCTACGTAATAGTGAATCAGTTCTATTCCATTCTGAGGGTTGAGGAAAGTTTTTTGATAATTCTAATGAAAAACAGGCATGCCTTATACAAAGATATCTGAGAAAGATTTAACAATGTACATACTCTGGAAGTATAAACTTTGACTTTAACAAATTGTTTTCTTCCACAGGACAGGATCTTCTCTAGCTTAATTCTTGGGCCTGGTCATTAAGTTTTTATTTTGTGCTACCACTATCCCTCTTCTTCTATCCTTCAACATTTGCATACACACACACACACACACACACACACATGCATGTATGTAGGCATTCATATTTTAAGCCATAAACCAGTTTTTCTTTTTTGGAAAAACATGCAGTAATATGAACAAGAGTGGAGAAGCAGAGAAACAAATGGTTAAAGAGCTTCGTGAGTAAGAAAGAACCAATCTCTTTGAGTTCTTCCATCTATAAAAAGGAATCTAGAGTGATACAATCCTTCACTCAGGGATGCTATATTAGTCAGAAAAATTATTGAAAATAGCTCACTCTTAAAAACCCATAAAATGCTACTAACTCTAGGCATTTTTTGTATGACGACAATTTTAAGTAATTAGTAAGACTACCAGTTTCTCTGAATTAGAAAACAAATTTAAATTTGGAAATTAGAATAGCAAAAAAAAGAAAAGAACAAATTGCAATTGAAGCTACTGTTGTGGAAATTTTATGTCAGTGTGTTATGGTCTGGCTATACTAAGAAGATGAGCTACATGCAAGTATCATGGGATATAAAAACAAATATTTAGGAGAATGTGCATCTATGCAGGTGCACAGAATAAAGCAGAAAAGAAGCCATCTAGACAGTGGAGGCTGATGGAACTAGCTTAGGGCAGGAATTCACTTCTGAGACCCTGGGTTACCTGATCAGCCTGGTATGGATTTTCACTGAACAAAGAAACTCATTAGAAGTTGATTGTTTATATTCTGTAGGGAGATAACAGGGAAACTCAACAACCATGCCTCATCATCATACAACTGAATACTAAATAATTTGTTTCTACCCACAAGATGACCTAGTGATCAAAGTTAATAGCACCATTTTCAAATGGAGCAATGACAATGGCCTGAACCAAATGTAGGATCAGGCAACTCAGTTTTAGGGATTCATAAACACGAAATGCAATGGACTGTGGGCATCTGCCAGTGAAATAGGCAGACATTTGAAGCGACTCACAGCTCTAGTCCTCCTGTGTCTGAATGAAACCCAGTGATGGACAAGATGAGGTAGATTTAGTACATCCAGAAGCTTAAGATTCAGATATGATGATTCCTTCCCCACTCATTTATTCCCTATTAACGAAATGAGAACTAGTTACACATTGTAACGTTAGACAATGTAAAGTTACAAAGCTAAATTAGATATAGATCTATTATCAGAAGTCCAATACAGGGCCGGAGATTTAGCTCAGTGGTTCTGGCACCTGACTCACAAGCGCAAGCACAAGGTCCTGAGTTCGATCCCATAACCACATAGAATGCTGGGTGTGGAGATTCACACCCACCAGCAATGGACACCACACACCACAATGCTGGGTGTGGTGGCTCACACCTGTAATCCCAGAATTCAGGAGGCAGAGACAGGCGGATTGCTGAGTTTGAGGTTTGCCTGGGCTACATAGTGAGCTCAGGGCCAGCCGGAACTACAAAGCGAGACCCTGTCTCAAAAAACAAAACAAAAATGTCCAATATAGTTAGGGAATCTCTTATCAAAATGTTTGAAACTAGAAATGTTCCAATTTTTGGAATTTTTGGATTATGAAATATTTACATACATTTTATTTCTGAGCAAAAATCTGAAATCTCAAATGTTCCAAAATACAGAACTATTTGAGTGACATACTGCTGCTTAAAAAGGTCCAGATTTTAGATTTTTAAATTAGAGCTCAACCTATAATTATTTACAAAAATAAATATTTTTACACTGGTTGCAATGTTCAGGAGATTGTAGGCACTAAAACAGTGATAAGTAGCAATCATCAGAGAGAAGGGTAAGTGCCATATTCAAGACAATCACACCAGAAAGTCAGAGGCAATACAGGCTACTTCCAGTTGGGAGGCCCAGGGAAGACTTCTTGTAAAGCATTTCCAGAGTGCTGAGCCCAAAGATCCCAGAGTAGACAGCCAGAACAGGGTTTAGTCCGGGGATTTCTGGATATTCCTCAACACATTTATATTTTAGTACACTTTTGGAAAGTAGAGATCTGATCTGCTAATCACTACTGATCACAGAAAGGTCCCAGAATTATATTGATGGGAAGGTGGGCTATGGACACGGTTCAGGGTCTCTGTCTTCAAGCTGCTCATCGATCATCTTACAGTGGTATTTATTTGGCAGGCCAGGTAAACCCACAATTTATAACACTGTGGGCAGTGGATGAAGGGTACCAGGATGGCCCAAAGTGCCCCCAGGATACAGAAGCAAATGCAGGGAATGCTGGCCTAGGGATTACAATAGACTGCGTGAAGGGAGAATATCTTACTTGCATAGTGAAAGAGATGCAAGTGTATGCACACATGCATGCACACATGCACATTGCCTGAAGAATAGAAAAGGAGCTTTTAGGCAGAATGTGAGCCCAAAGGCAGGCATAAGCAAAGGAAATGTGACAGAAGCCAGGGCCAGCAGAGATGGCAACACTTTCCAAGAGCATCTCCCCAAATGGTACATTTAAACGGAGGCTGCGATAAATTACACGCACACATACAAAAGATGGCTATCATTTCCCAGCTGAGTCCCTCCGGACTCCTCTCCCCATAATTTTTGAATTAAAGCAAGGGGGAAGCAGTCACATGAAGTATCTTGGGAACTAGAGGAGAATAGAGAACGTCCAGCACTTGGGAATCTTTTTTACTGATCCAGCTTTTAGTGTCCGTATTTCAGATAAAGCCTTATTTGTAGCTCTGAGGAAAAAAAGATGAGTTTTGTTAGAAAATGCCAGCCAGAATTTTCTGTAAGTTTATCTGTTCAAAATGCTTTAGCAAGTTCTCCCAAACATGCTCAGTTTCTGGCCTTCAAAACATAGTGAAATTAAATATTTTAAAATTATGTTGTTTAAATATCTGAACTCCTTAACTAGCCATGTGAAATATACATAAGCAGCGCGCAGCTTTGATGACTGAAGAGTGGTTGTATATGTTTGTGAGGTCAGAGAAAAAGGAGTAGATATGAAGACGGCAGCGTCTCTGGAGTCAAGCTGTCCTGATTTCACTGGATCAACTGCAGGATAGGAGAGGATACCAGACCTCGCGTTCCAACAACTACAGAAAGATCCTAAAACACTTCCCTCCCAGGGTTGCGGGATGATTACAAGTGAGGCTAGGTGTTCTCTGTGAGGTCTTTGCGGGGCTCAGCAAACAGAGTATGCTGCTTACTCTCAAAGGGTGTACTATCCATAGTCCAGATGGGAAACGAACAATCACAACGAAAAGTTGATGCAAACTGTTAAACTGGTCTCTTTTTCTCTTTCTCTCTGTCTTCCTGTCTCTTTCTCTAAGGCAAAAGAATCTGTTAGATGTCAGACACATTAAAATACTTAGAAGTTTAAGAATTGGATTATAAAAATTTGACAGGTGCAGCTTTGGCATTGCCTAAAGGAGGCAAGTGCTGGTCTGGTAAATTCACTTTCTCACATAATCCAGAAAAAGAAAACAGATTACAGAAAAAAAGCCGGGATACCAGGAAGTTAACATGGAAGATTTTTACCTTTTTGGCAGAACTGTCTGTTCTCATTAATATTTCAATGTACTTATTGTACACCTTTCACTGGGGATAAGATAGAATGGAGTAGGGTTATGTAGTTTTATTCTGAAATAGAAAGAAATGTCTCAACTCTTATTAAAGAACACAGGCTTCCTCAGTAAGACTCCAGTCTAAATCCAAGCTCAGTCTAGGAAGGGAAAGCAATGTGTGTTTTATAGTCCATACTGAAGTCATACACTGAGAAAGCTTGTTCCATATATTGCTTGTCCTACATGCTGAGTGTATTGTCCAAGGCGAGCAGTCTCCTTCGGAGAAGTCAGCCTGCAGTACCAAAGGTGTATTCTGGACTCATGTCAGTGCAGCTATCTTAAACTTCTGTGTTACTTTTGCACATCTCTGCTAGAGATCACAAACTGCTAGACCATAGACTGTTTAAGCAAGGTCTAGGCACACTCAGGTATCTCTCCTCCCAATATCTAGGGCTACACATTCTTTTATAAATAGTCATCATTAACAATTGCTTGTACTTAAACAGAATTATGGAACTATGGAGAAGACCTGGGCTACTAGTCCCAGTGCGGTCAGTAAGTACATATCAGAAGAGAGTCAGCCCCTTTTACACCTGAAACCAGCACTGGGAACTAAATGGGTTAGAATCTTTGCCAGGAGCAATGATTACTCCAGAGAAAGTGCTGGATTACTGATTAGTTTAAGGTAGATACCTAACATAACTATTAAATAATTTCTATTATATTTATACTTCTATTGGTCTTAATTTATAAATAGAATTTGATTATATATTATATATATATATAATATGGCTATATATATTATATATAATATGGCTATGTATATGTACCTATGGGAAAAGCTATAATGTCTTGATTTCAAATATCCATTGAGGGGGCCAGAGATTTAGCTCAGTGGTTCCGGCACCTGCCTCACAAGCTCAAGGCCCTGAGTTCCATCCTGGTAACCACATACCATGTTGGGTGTGGTGACTCACGCCCACTATCAATCAATACCATATACCACAGTGCTGGGTGTGGTAGCTCATGCCTATCATCCCAGCACTCGGGAGGCAGAGGCAGGAGGATTGCTGAGTTTGAGGCTTGCCTGGGCTACATAGTGAGCTCAGAGCCAGCCTGAACTAAAAAGGGAGACCCTGTCTCAAAAAAAAAAAATATCCATTGAGGATCTTGGAATAGCCCAAGAAAAAAGTATTCTGTATGAAATATCACTGAACCTCTTAGGACAAATATTTTCATTTTAAATCCATTTTACGCATGAAACAAATGGGACTTAGGGTTATTGTTTCTCAGGGATGACAAAGGGTAGATCTTATGCTTAACTCTGGGGTGGAGGGTATGTCGCACCAGCTTACAGGAAATAATGTGCTCTCATCTTTCCCCAACTCCATGCGCAATGATTTCACTTTGGTAGCTTGGAATTGACCATGTTAGGAACATTAATATCGTGAAAATCACCAGCCACCACTAATCAGGGGTTCTTCATTGCAAGTAAGTTTTTATTAGCATGTCAGGGTCCAGCGCTACTTAGGGACATCTGGTTCCAAAGTGTCTGTGCTAGTGAACCAGTACTCAATAAATAACAGATATAAATTTGGCAACCATTGGAAGGTTAAAATGAGAACAATGTATATTGATGACTGTAAACAGGAGGACAGGCATATAGGTAGACTAGGAAAGAAAAACTGAGACTATGTCTTGTTTGGAAATCCTCAGCACACAGGAGACAAAGGCTGTATCAGAAAATCCAAGTTACTAGAAAGTTACATTTTTGTAAAGCAGAAGGAATACCTCATTAGTATCAACAACAGGGTGAAAAACAAATATCCATCAAAATCAGCCAGTATATCCTCTTTGATCCTAGGAGCTTTCTGATACCTGGGAAGAAGAGCAGATACCAGCATTCTGGTAAGTAGAAAGGTGTATACCCAAATTTAATAGGAGAAAATGACATTTTAATCATCTCCCAATAGACCTGGTCACTGGTTTCCTGATGTTTTACTTCTGACTGAACTAATGAAACTACTTTGCAAGCAAAAAGATGGAAACACAGACATCTTTTTGGCTTCTGTTTGTTTGTCTGTAATTTGTTTTATAGCTGATAGAACTCAGGGCCTTGTGCATGTTAAACATGTGCTACACCACGGAGCTGTACCCTCACCAGCCTTGAAGTACTATTGGGAAGGACATCACTTGTTAATTTAATTGCTGTAGAAATTAAGTGAAACCAAAGAAATAAACAGGAAAGAGACGAAAAAGAAGCAAATACATATGATTATGCAAAATGGGTCTAATCAACAAATGCTTCCTGAAGAAATGAGGAAAAACAAGGAAAAGACTCATGTGTAATTTCCGTGTGGTCTTTAACCATATTAGGGTTATACCTCTAACACTAAAATTCACCTAAGACAGACCCACCTGGAACTGTCAGTGTACAAGGTCCTCTTTGCCCTTTCGGAGATCCCCTGTATCACATGGTGATGTGTGTAGCTGACTGAGATAAGAGTGTGACAAAGCCCTCAGCCAAGAGAGCAACTTGAAACTCTGCAGAGCATCCTTCCAAATGGTGGTGAGAAAACCCCGCAGCAGGAACCAACCAGGAATATAAAAATGAGAAAAATCCTCAACAGATAAAAGAAGGGAATAAAGCAAGAAGACAGACAATTCCAGGAAAGCTCTGGAAATCTGCATTCATCTTGCCAAAAGCTTTTCCTTAGGTCAGCCCCACAATGGAGAGGACGACTGAGGAACATTTGCTAATAAAGTGCAAGCCATTCTTTAAGCCATAAAACCCTAAGGCAAGCATCAAAGGCTGATTTTATGGTCCTCGGTTGACTCTTGCCTGCTATGCAGTACTATCCTAAGGTGGCTATTGCTGTGCCCTTCCATTTTAAGATTCATAACTCCACACAAGTTTAATGGAAATCAATAGATCTAGGAATCCTATACTCTTTATAATTAGTAAGAAAGGCCAATTTTTATCACAATCCAGGGAGAGATCTGTTTCATCATATGTCTGGGTATTTTCCACACACTAGATATGAAAGACAAATATCACTATTTATGCCTCACTGGACAGGTACATGAAACTGAATTATAAAGACAAATGCAGGCAGAAGGATTAAGAACAGGACTGAAGTGCAAAGGGAATGAAACAGAAGAAAAGGAGAGACAATGTTCAGTTCCAAAGCTTTACATTCAGAAGTTTTATTTAGAAGTGTATATTCTCTGGCTATATGCTCATAATTGTTGGTTGAAATTTTGTGGGTGTTTCTGTCTTAGGTACGGGCCCTCCAGGGTGCAGTCTGAGGTGGCAATCAGCATGCTGGCTGAGGTGTCAAGAGTTATGGGGGTGTCAAGAAAGGAGCACTGGGAGAAGACACTGCATTGCAGCAAAGGCTTCAGCTAGTCATGGTTCCATAATATTGTTCTACCTTAAAGGAGGTAGACCTCTATGTACCAATGGTTGGCTGTCATCTCTAGAAAGGACACTGTAACTCTCTTCAATCAAAAGCTATTTCTAGGGCCAGAGATTTAGCTCAGTGGTTCCAGCGCCTGCCTCGCAAGCACAAGGTCCTGAGTTCGATCCCGGTAACCACATAGAATGCTGGGCGTGGTGACTCATGCCCACCAGCAATCAATACCACATACCACAGTGCCTGGCGTGGTGGCTCATGCCTGTCATCCCAGCACTCGGGAGGAAGAGACAGGAGGATTGCTGAGTTCGCGGCGGCTTGCCTGGGCTACATAGTGAGCTCAGGGCCAGCCTGAACTACAAAGCGAGAACCTGTCTCAAAAAAAAAAAAAAAGCTATTTCTAGAGAAGGAATCCACTGAGACTCATCAGCTCCCAGTACTCTCAGAAACAGGAAGAATGGGTGACTCAGGCTGAAGGGGCCTGCACAGCACATCACAGCGGCCATCCAGTCCATTGACAAAGCAGTCAAAGATGAAACTGATCATCTGATCTAATGGTACCAATAACTATGACTACTCTTCAATTAACTATCTTCATGTTTCTTCCTTGGAGAAAATCTCATTCCTCCAAACTAACATCTACCATCTGGATTCTTCTGACTTTGCATCCCAGAAAGAACTTTGCCATCTTCCTTGGTCCTGCCACTATGACCCTTCCTGGAGCAAAGTGTGACAGATCAGTTTCAGAATGAAAAAAAAAATGCCTTCTACCTCCAATACTCTTGGTTTTTGAGCATTTTTTTTCTTTTCTAGAGGAATGGCCACCAGGTAAATCTACTGAAATCCTCATTCAGGCTATTCTACCCAGAAGTAGTTATGTAACCTATTGAAACTGAGGTCTACTCATTAAATAAGACCAGGCATACTTAAAAAAAAAATAAAAGTTAACTTCTACCATGGGAACCAAATTTATACCATTTAATTTAATTATTTCCTATTCTACACATTTATAACTTACAAAGCACCCTTATTTATGCTGGGGCACTCTATATCTCACTAAATATGAGGCAAATATTTATTTCCTATATTCCTTCTGAAGAGAAACAGAGGAATTCATGTTCAGAAATATAACAGAAGAAATCTAACTCATTTGATAGACTTCTGATTGCTAATAAACCCAAATACTGTCTCCCACACTGACCTTAAGCTCACTAGAAATACAAAATGTACTTTACTGGCCATACCACTTAGTGCAAGTTGTTGTTCATCTTGGGTGCTCAATGCTTTTAGATTGTAAAACATGTTTTAAGAATTCTGATCTATTATTCCTTGAATAATAAAAAGGAATTAGAAGAAAATATTTGTTAAACATTTAACTTCTTGGGAAAGTACATCATGCATCAGCTTGAAATATCATGCATTATTGACATAGGATTCTCCTAATTAGTACTAGGCTGTGGATTCTAATATTCAAGGACCCAGTAAGGTATCTTCAACTCATATCATTTATCTTAATATTAGCAATTATTGAAGTATAGTCTTTTAATTTGTTGCTGTCCTTAATATCCTCCTATACACATATTTCAGGTCAAAGTATTTGTTCTTTTTACTTATATTTTTATTTTCATAATTATACATAGTCTTTTTTCTAATTCCAAGGACTAACATACACATTAAGTGCTTAGCACGTCTGCTGAGCTCATTTTGTGTAGATTTTTGTGGTAGATTAAAGCCAAAACTTCACACAAAAGGCAAAGAACAAAAAAAGTATTATGATCAAAGGAAAGATGCTACAAAAATGCTCAACATAATTAACTAACTTTCAATTTGAAGTGTGAGTCTCCCAAACGTCAATCAGAGAAAAAAAATAGGAATTGGTCTAGTTTTTAATCAGAAAGCAGATCTAAAAAAGTATGACTATTATGATTCTGAAAAATAACTTTCAGAAGGGCTGTAACAGGCAAATGTAGTTGAAAATTATATATGTTGCTTTCTCCAGTGTCTGTCAAAAATCATTGATAACTGGGCCACTTCCTTATTAATGTACTGTTAACTAAGAGCTGTTAAATAAAATGTCATCAGTATTGACAACTCTGACTTCACACCTTTATTAAAACAAAGAGCTCCTTCCTTAAGAATATTCTCTCCCATTATTTTGGCATATTGAGACCTCGTCCTTCCCCCGTGGCTCAGTACAAGGCCTATTCATGGCTTCCACAGATCCTTCCAGCATTATGCTTATTTTCTGACTGCGTTCATCTGATAGTTATCTATATCTATATTTGTTTGCATAAACATTACTTCAGAGTTGTTTAATAAGTGTGCTCTTCTTTTTAACTAGATAGTGTGGTAGATTAGAGATAGCTTCTTCTTCTTCTTCTTTTTTTTTTTTTTTTTTGCTTATCCATGGGGGAAGAAGTTTTCTTCATCTGAGCTGGATTTAGTAATTTTTTTTTTTTTTTGAGACAGGATCTCACGTTATAGTTCAGGCTGGCCCCTCAGCTCACTATGTAGCCCAGGCAAGCCTCGAACTCAGCAATCCTCCTGCCTCTGCCTCCCCAGTGCTGGGATTACAGGCTTGAGCCACCAACCCCAGATCTGTGGTATGAAGTACTGATTGCCAGTGGGTGTGGCCACCATGCCCAGTAGTGTTGTATGTAGTTATCGGGAATTGAACCAGGGACCTTGCATTTGTGAGGCAGGCGCTGGAACCACTGAGCCAAATCTCCAGCCCTGGATTTAGTAATTTACTTGAACCATTTATCTATTCACTTCATCCAATAGTTATGGAATATCAACCATGCATCAGGCAGTGTTGTAGGAGTTTGAGATGAAACAGGATGAATGAGACAAAAAAATCTTTGTGCTTGTTAAACTCACATTTTAGTGGAGAGACACTATACATGAAAACAAGTAGCATTATTTCTGAAATATCCAATTTTCCAGGCATTGTGTTAATTACAGAAAGTGATTAGTGAAAGTTATACTTTTTTTTTTTTTTTTTTTTTGGAGACAGGTTCTCACTTTGTAGTTCAGGCTGGCCCTGAGCTCACTATGGTGCCCAGGCAAGCCTCAAACTCAGCAATCCTCCTGTCTCTGCCTCCCGAGTGCTGGGATTACAGGCGTGAGCCACCACGCTCGGCTGAAAGTTATACTTTTGTCCATGTGAAATATAGAAAAAGACAGAACTTGAGTTAGCAAGAAAGTAACAGAGAAGCTGAATCCGAATATAGCTGGAAAACTGATTTACTAACAAGACAAGTCAGATAAGTCAGGGAAGTTTGTAAACAACACATTTCAGGCACAATGACTATAATGTCAAGATGTTTACCTGTTTCTTCAAAAAACAATGACTCCTTTGTCTGTAAGGTTCTAAAACTTTTATTAGGAGAAAGGGGACAAATCTTTAGCTTTTAGAAATACAGGTTATTCTCTAACTAGGGTAGAATGTATTTCTTCATAAAATGTCAACATCAAAACAATATAGAAAAAATAATTACAGACAGTGTTAGTGTTGTAAGCTGATAAGGACCAGATGGTCCTTTGTATTTATGGTTTTCCTTGTGCATACAAATGCTTTGGGGATCTAATTAGCCTTCTACAAAACTCAAACTGGGTAATTACTATCATTATCCCCTTTTCAAATAAATCTGAAGTCTAAACTGCAATTATGTTTTTCATCTTACATTTGGAATTCACACATTTTAAGAACTGTTCTTTGCCATCTACTCAGAAAACTTAACATGGACTGAAGTAAATAAAGTGCAGCAAGATTCTAAAAAAAATTTAATGATTCACATGATTCACTCTGTTAGAGGAAAATGCTGACAACCACTGAAGTGCTCCCTCCAAAGTCCTGCCTCTGTCACACCCACCCCATCAGAAAGTCCCTGCTCTCTAGACTTTGTATTTCCAGTTCTGCTTTGCACAGCAAAAGAGAGGAGTTTCTACACGGAGACATAAGCAGTCACGCATGTTAGAGAAGGGACTTTTCTGTGAGATAGGATGTGGCAGCCATTTCAATTAACTTCTGATTCTGCCCCCAAAGTGCAATACCTAGGCTGGTGATGAGCTGTGAAAAGGTAGCAGTGCACATAATAAGCCTAGGATGTCAACTTTATGGGATATTTGGCCTCCGGACAGTCAGTTGCATGGTAACAACATCTCTGAACCACAAAGCAAAGAGGAGGTAATCATGTGCGCCAGTGAACTCATAATGGAGAATTCATCAAAATTTATCTGCAGCAAGAAGTATGCATGGGGGGGGCTCGAGGGAGCAATCATTTTATGTTAGGCATAAAGCTGAGGAACAGCATTATCAGGGGACACCTGTGTATTCCTTGGCAGGAGAAAACCTGGATAGTGACAGGTATCAGAAACAGCATCTCCCAGTGAGGAGGTCAAGAATACTCAGAATGTCTGCTTATGCCTCAAAATTTAGCATTACTATTACTGATTCAGGAGGAAAAATCTGGAAATAGTTAAAAAAAAATAAAAGGGAAATTCAGGCTGATGGAAATGGACTGATGGGCCCACGTGGCCCTGGAGAGGCACCTCTCCTGAAGAAGGGTACCACGTGTCAGCACCGGCTTTGGAGGTGGCCTCCGGCCTGCCTGACAGAAAGACAACTCAGGCTGCCACACAGCCCTCTGCCCTAGAGATGGCCCTAGGCCACCCTGGCAGGCAGCAGCAATCTTCGTTCTGACAAAGACTGCTGCCCAGTCAGCAATTCACCCTCCCACACATGATGGCAGTGGACTGGCCATACACTGAGTAGAGTCTTGAAAGCATTCATTCATTCTTTCACTCTTTGGCCAAATATTTACTAGGTATTTAGTGCGATGTACTGTCTGAGGCCATTTGTGCAAGTTCAAATGTCACGAAGCACTGGCCTTTCAAATACTGACAGGGTAGAATCATGTAAGGTGTTAGAGACTCCACCAAATACTGGGCTAGGGCCAAAGTGCTTAAGGTGGAATTGCTGCCTTACAGCGAGTGAATGGGCAGTCAGTCTTCTGCTTTAGGCTCCTTCCTGTGCAAGGCTGAGATGATCAGGCAGATACCGTAGATGGGGAAGTAGTAATGCAAGGGACTGTCTGTCTCTCTGAGTGTATATACATACATACATACATACATACATACATATATATATATATATATATATGCAATTGACCTTACTATTTGTAGAGCCATATTTCTAGTTTGCAGTGCATGTCTTTCTTCAACATCCTTCCTATTGAAAGCAAAACGTGTTATCATCTGAGTTTTACGGATACAGAAGAAGGATAACAGGCATCAAGGGACTTGCTAAAGTTGTTGAGCATATAAGGAGTCTAAGCAAGACTTACATACATGCCTTCTCCTTACAAATGCACAAGCTGCTCCAACCCCCTCTTCCCCAATTGGAGCTTTGATTGAAGCCTCTAAGCAGAAGTATTTATGCCTGGGCAGTTCACTACTAAGCTTTGTGAGCAGCCTACTTGACTGACTTTGCTACTTGTTCTTCTGCTTCTGAGACTGCAGGTCCAGGGGGGAAATTTTAATCAGAGCAGATACAAGTTATTTATATTTACCTACAAAAGGGTATAGCAGAATAAACAAAGATATTTAGTGAGGAGGTCGTCTCAGTTTGAACTAGCTGACCTCCTCCCTGGCAATATTGTCTGTGGATGTGTAGCAAGTGAACACAGACATAAGCACCCTGAGATTGATATCATGTATTCTGCTTCATTTATTCATTATACCACATCACATGGTTACTATGAGAACTGAGTAAGGCATGGGCAAGTCACAGATTCAATGTTTGGCAAAAAGTAAGAATTACCTCTCTCCATCTGTCTCTTCTGGGGGTTTCCTTCTAGTCAACAAAGTCGGAGAGAAAGCCCTTAAGAGCTCCATCATAGGAATGTGCAGCACTCCAGGAATCTAGGGGAAGCCTTTGCTGTAGCTCCATGTCAGGGAGGAAACTGTAAGGAAGTGCCACCCATGACATAGTCTACCGTCTCCCAAGAAGAGAGGGGCAAGAAGTCATGTCTCTCTCAGTGCTTTCCAGACATGCTCACCCATCCTCAAGTAGGCAGTAGTGCTTCACTATATGACCTTATTTAAGGATATGAATTAAAGGGGGGGAAATAACAACCATCTCTGTATTATCATAGCATTTATTGTTAATTTAAATGTAGTCTGAATACTCTGATTAAGATGAAATCTGAAGTTCCTTCCAATATCTGCTCAGGAGAATAGGTTTCCTGCCTGTCAGTAGTAGTCACACGGGGCCCAGAAAATAACTGAAGTGACAACACAGTTTTGTAATGGACGTTAAAATATTAAATTGTGTCAGCTCTCTGATTATCCCTGCCAACATGTTGGGTTCTGCTGATGACAGGTAAAGGGGAGGACTGGCCTTGGTTTCATGAGGGCATCTCTGAATCATGGCACTCAGGGACCTAGTGGCAATCAGGGTGAAAATGTGATGAGGGTAAGGCTCAAGGCCAAGGGAGATCTGCCAGGGACTTTTCCCCACCTGTCTGTAGCTGTCTTGGATCAGTTCCCGAGGCCTTGCAAAGGCAGATTGCAAAGGAAGATTCACAAATCGCCTCTTCAGACATCAGACGACCTACCACGCTGTTCTCTAGAGGGAAAACAGACATGTGGTGCAGGCTGCATAGGAATCGATCTTCTTCTAAGTGCTCCCTTAAGTGTGTTTTGTGATCTGCTTTCAACCTGGTTTGTGAAGGTCTCAGTAGTACTTACATTTGACTATACCTTTTCAGCTATTTATACCTATTATTTGTGATTGAGTTTTAAAATTATACCAACACACTTCAAGTTCAAATCTGAGATGAATGAAAGAGTAACAAAATGACTATCAAGTGCATTGAGGGGATTGAATGGCACATACCCTAAAGATGTGTTTGCTTTGACCCTCAGCAAGAACATAGCCCTGCGGGCTGGAAGATTAGCTCAGTGGTTCCAGCGCCTGCCTCGCAAACGCAAGGTCCTGAGTTTGATCCCCGGTAACCACATACAATGCTGGGAGTGGAGACTTACGCCTACCAGCCATCAATACCACATACCACAGTGCCAAGTGTGGTGGCTCACGCCTGTCATCCCAGCACTCGGGAGGCAGAGACAGGAGGATTGCTGAGTTCGAGGTTTGCCTGGGCTATATAGTGAGCTCAGAGCCAGCCTGA
>PVIC010010425.1:0-43483 GCA_004025085.1 Thryonomys swinderianus
GAGTCAGGTGATTCCGATTCTACTGAGGTTAGCACAGGAAAAAGAAAGGGAAACAGAAAGAAAAAGAAAGGATATCGCGCCAAAGCGAGCAAAGGGAAAAGAGGCAATGGGAGGAGACAAAGGGGGGAGGGGTGGAAGCCTCTGCTCCCCCGCCACCTTACAATGACACGCCGCCTAAAGAAGAGGCAAAAGGGTGGGCTGATTTGTGTGAGGGAGGCATGTTATTTCCTGTTTTTGAAGATGCAAATCAACAAAGGTACCATCAAAACATAGATTTTAAACAAATAAAAATGCTCCAGGAAGCTGTCCAGGCATATGGACCACAGGCCGCCAATATCCTATCTTTATTAGACTCCATGTCCACAGGTGTCGCCCTGGCTCCCGATGATTGGACCAACATAGCCCGAGCCACCCTATCTGGAGGGCAGTATCTGATATGGAAGGCGGCCTGGCAGGAGCTCAGCCAAACCATGGCCTGAGAAAACCAGGCCACAGGCGGGCCTTGAGCTCATTGGAATCTAAGTATGCTGACTGGCCAGGTGCAATTTGTGGGGACTCAGAACCAAGTAGGGTTCCCTCCAGAGGTGAGGGGTGTTTCCCCAGCGGCCTGGATCAGCTGCTGCATGCGGAACTCGTGGAACCCGGGCTGCCACAGGTGTTTCTCATCCCCACGGCCAGGTCCTGCTGCTCAGCTCCAGGTGGATTCGTTTCTTAGTCCACGTCTCTCTGGGCTGCTGATTCCACCTGGCTGGTCCCAGGTGTTGAGACTCAGCAGTGAGTGGTTAGGCCCAGCGCCTGGTCCTCGGGGGCTCTTGCTTCAGCGCAGAGATTCATGCACAGCTAGGAATAAAACACTCCACAGGCATCCCTTACAACCCACAAGGCCAAGGAATCATAGAACGCGCCCATAACACCCTCAAGCGTCAGCTAGAAAAACAAAAAGGGGGAGAAGAGACCCTGGGGCAAACTGAAAGGGAAGGCCTGGCCATTGCCATTTTTACCCTAAATTTCCTTTCCCTCAACACTCAGGGCCTCTCCGCGGCCGAACGCCGTGAGGGTGTGGGACCTCAAAGAGCTCATCCCCCGGTCCTTTGGAAGGACCTGGTGACGGGGCTTTGGAAAGGCCCAGACCCAGTCCTAATCTGGAAGAGAGGAGCAGTTTGTGTTTTCCCACAGGACCAGGAGTCTCCTGTTTGGGTCCCGGAATGCCTAGTGCGCAGTGGACCGTGGGCTGAGCGGACCGCAGACCGAAACTATGAGGAGTCTCGTCACCCTGTTGCTGATGACATCGGGAGCCCTCAGTCACCTCCGATGGGTGTGGGCAAGAGAGCCTCCAGTCCTCCAGGCAGTGGGGAATGATGCACCTTTCTTCCCTCTATTTTCTCTTACTCTGGTCGTGTCTAAGGAAAGCCAGGCACCCCGGTAGACCACCCTTCTTTTTCCTTTGTTGGAACGGGTCTGTCCCATCAGAAGGAATCCTTAACTGTTCTGTTGAGAATTGTTCCCTCAGTGCCTGCTGGATTTACTCGACAAATGCCGTCCTTGTCCGCATCCCTGCTTGGCTGCCGGTCCCCGTTGAAGCACCAGAAATAGCAATGTATCCGTACGTGTGCCACAAAAGAGACTTTGGGATAACCGCCGATGTTGTTGTCACCATCAGCACAGCTGTCGCCGCTGGGGCAGCCGCGGGCTTCGCGATTGCTCAAACAGCGCTGACTGCAGCCACGGTGGACCATCTCGCCGAAAAGACTGCGATAGCTTTAAGTACAGCGCAGGACCTTAGTATATACTTGCAAACAGGCATTTTGAACCTCAATCAACAAATGGCACTGCTACAAGAACAGATGGACATGCTGTGGGCACGTTTCCACTATTCCTGTGATATGACCTACCCTCATACCTGTATTGCTGCAGTACCTGTGTCTAACTTATCTTAGGCCATTAGAGCCTTACAACAGATCATCAACGGGCCTTGGAATCGACAGTTCTACAACCTCACCAAACAGCTGCATGATGATATCAGCAGCGTTAATGAGACACGGGTCCCCGTGGTGCCTGGGTCCTCCATTTTTGTTACCTTGGGTCAGATGTTTTAGACCTGGGCCGGACTTTTTGCTACTTTAGCCACGGCCGTGGCATTGGCCCTGTGCTGGTACTGCTTAAGCCAGTGCCGGCAAACACGCCACCTGGCCTTCGCCGTGCGAGCACTCGAGGCTGGCCAGTCCCCCCATGTATGGCTCAGCATGCTGGGCCAGTAGTCAGAGACGGGTACTGATACCTCTTTGACATGACCAACCTAAGACAGGCTTGAGAGTTCATCTTAAGTACGTCTCCCTTTGCCAAAGACGGGTAAGGTGTGCTCAAGAGGGGTACAACCTAAGAGGCACGGTCCCTATGAGCCTCTTAGAAAAACAAAAAAGTGGAGATGTGGCGGGCCGTGACGGCTGCTCCCAAGATGGCGGCTGGCAGTAAGCCAGAGACTGCTGCTTAATACAAATCAGCTGACCGCAGGCCTTATATGGTATCACCCATGCTCGGTGGGAGGGCCCCCATGAAAAAGATATATAAGTGCCTATACAGGAAGCAGGGTGGTGGTGGTGGTGGTAACAAGCTCAAGCTTGCTCTCCGTGGTTGCGTCTCTCTCTGCGGGATCAGCGAGGGTCGTGACATTCAAGTGAACTTTTGTGTCTGTAATCTACTTGTTCTAAGCAGTTTTTTTAATTAATTGAAACTCAGATTTATTTTTAATGTAAGATATTTACAGAAATATCAATCTACAGGGCTGACCATGTTATGTTAAACAGTTCCTTATATCCAGTCATATCCAATTGAACTTTTGAGTTTAACTGAATCATAATTAATTTCAAACATGAAAGTAGGATTTATTTCCTGTTCTTTCACGCCATCAGAAGGGCTGAGCACAGACACCTCCAGTAAATTGTGTTGCTAAATCATGATGTTTTACAGGTTCTCAAACATACTGTCACAATAGTAACTTTCCACTTATGATTAATTTATTAGTATATAACTTATAAATCAAAAAGCATTTATGGGGTGACAGACATGTATGGTGACAATATACCTGATTAAAAAAACCCACAATATTCTGAAATGTTACATTTAGGAGAAAGGTTTGATAGTCCAGTGTTAAATGACCACTTCGCAGTGCTCATATTCTGAGAAACAGGTAGCACAACTGGTGATCCAGCCACATACTCTTACTGCACACCTGGAGTTTCCGGGCGGCAGCTGCACTTTCATAGGCCAGTCTGTCCCCACCGATCCCATGTTTCATCTCTAAATTGTGGGGTGCCAGGCTTTGTCCTTGGACTTCTTTTGACTTTAGTATTTGGAATTGAATTCAACTTTCGATTTTAGTGCTCTGTAGTTACAGTATGTGTATATAGAGAGTATTATTCTGAGCGTGTCTGTTTAAACATCATGATGCACAAAAAGAAAATACTCCCAGTCACTCTGAGTCATACCCATAGCTGGTTGCAGTTGGCACGTCATTTCAAAGCGTTTGTTTCCAGACTTCATATAGTGGAAGGGCACAGTAGAGTCTCTTCTGGAGAAGCATGTTCTAGTCAGTGATATCTTTGTAAGAGTCATCTATTCAGTTTTATCCTTCATGAGTGAGTAGTACTCCACCACATACATGTGAGCCATACTTTATCCATTCACCTGCTGATGGGCATTGGACTATTTTCATGACTTAGCTATTGTGAATGGTGCTATTATAAACCTAGGTATGCACATATTTTTATAATATGATGCTCTTAGCTCTTTTGAGGAGATACCCAGAAGAGGAACAGCTGGCCCAAATGGAATTTAACATGGATGGAAATGAAGACCATAATGCCTCGTGAAAAATCAGACACAGAACACTGAATATCACATGGTTTGTCTTGTATGAAAAACTCAAGATATAAATACTTCAAAAAGCAGAAATACAGGGAGAAAAATAGGAAAAGGGAGGTAGACTTTGTGGAGAGAGGAGGCAGGACAAGGGGATTTGGGCAAGGAGGGGTGTAAGGCAGACATGATCTGTTTTAGTACCAGTTATCCAAGATATATACAATTTTTATGCTTATCAAAGATATAGCCAACAACAAAAACTTTTAAAAAGTAAAAAAAAAAAAATGAAGAAAAACTCGTCCATTCAATACTACTGCTACATAAAGTCCTACTGTGTGAAAACAGTTTATTAAAATTTTGTAGAAACTTTGATTAGTTTCCACTTTTTACTAAGTAATAACGGTTCTGCTATGTACAGTCTGTGTCCTTTGGCAGACATACAGTTTCATGATTATGTCACTTAAAAGCATGAATTATAAGACTCCTTGTTTTCAACCATCTGCTAGTTGTATGATTTAGACAAGCTACTTAAATACTCTCTGCTTCGATCCCCCTACTCTTTCAATGGGAATCAAATAGATCTCAATTCACAGAGTTGTTACTGAGAGTGACTCAAATCTTCACAATAAATGCATAAGGTGTAAAATTTTAAGGGGTCAGGTATGAAAGCAATTAGAAGACTGCTTGATCAACAGTGAGTTCTTAAACCTTGCTAAGTATATATTTCTTCTTTTTTGACAAATACCATCAATTTCCAGTAGTTGTCCAGCTCCCAGGCTGCTGTAGCTACTCAATATCTCTCTCTTTTTCTTGTAAACTTCCCTCCCATTCATCCTTGAGTCCCATGACTGTTTAGGGACCTATCCTGTCCTATTTCCTTTGATGTCAACTGTCGTGCCCACCACACTTGCCTCACATTCAGTACCTTTCAAGCTGGTCTCTTTGTTTCTATTTTTGTCTTTTTATTAACCTACTATCAACAGCAAACAGAAGGATGTGACTCACACTATTATGTCGGTACTCACTTTAGAAAAGCAAAGCACAATAAAGTAAACTCTGAGGTGACCTCCCTTCTCATCTCAGCATAGGTCCTGCCTCTGGTTTTTCTGTCCGACGGTGTCTCCTACCTTGGTTCTGTGTCACAAATGAACACGGTCGCCTTTCTGCTCCTCAGGCGAGCAGGGTTTACTTTGCCCATTCCCCGTCCAGGGAATTGTATGTACAAAGATCTAAAAAAGGATTTAATATCTTTGTCATTCAGATGCTGGCTCAGGTTGCTTCCCATCCCACCGATTTCTGAGAATGCTCAAACTGCCTTCTCCCTCCACCTGCTCCCACGAGCAATCCTTGTGGGTCCAGTCATTGTCACATATTTTGCTCAGTGTGCCCTTCCCTAACTGGAATAGTCATGGTCCTTTGTTTGCACATTACTTTGCATTTCCTTCTTTCTAGGATAAAAGCTGCACAGAAGCATAGAGCTGCTGTTCTGACTGTTGGCTCCTAGAATAATTCCTGCCAAGTTGTGCCTGCTGAATAAACACTTAAAAGGGATGAGCAACTTACCTGACTTCCTCTTATTGGTATAGTAGATATCCAGGTACGTACCTTAGGGTGAAGCAGAGAAATATATAAAGAAAATTATGTAGATGAACCTTAAATATTTGCCTTGTAATCATTATGAATCAAGTCTGGCACAGGCTCAAAAGATCATTTAAGTGGACGATACTCATCGTAGATGACAGTTCCACACAGGAAGAGTATGCACATTAGTGTATTGGTCATGAGAAGCCTTTTTATTTGCAGTGGGAAAATATGCACATGCTAATGTTATTCCCTTTCTAACTATGACCTACAAATAAATAACACCAGTGCTGGAAGCCTCCAGAAATACAGGTTCAAATATTCTAAAAATACTTTCTTTTTCTGAATCAAGGACTCCTTCCCTGGGTATCTATGACAGAGGACACTCACCCATTTTGATTTGAGAAGCAGCGTGGTTTAACAACTTCTATACAATTGGGTCAAGCATTGATAAAACAGGGGTGCCTTTAGTTTGCAGCCTTAATCTTTTAATTTAAAATGCTATTTTCAATACTCAAAAGTGGCATTATATCCTTTTCTTTATGGACATGATTGCTTTAATAGACTCACAGAAATAAATTTTCCTTTTTATAATACCACTTTGAATGTGGCTCTGTGCTTATCACAAAGACCCCTCTAATACAGGCTTTGGGCGAATGAGGAAAAGCACAGGCCAAACTCCTGCGGTGACGTCCTCCCTCGCGGTCCTGCCCAGAATTCCAGCGGCAGCCGGTGAGGGAGGCACTCACGGCCGCAGTGACAGGCCGAGCAGAGCAGCATGTGACCGGAATCAGCAAGCATTCCCCTGGGTTTTCCAACTGATAGTAAAAATAATTCTCCCCATGGCGTGGGCGTGATAGTGACGACGCCATCCTGTCTAACATCAGTAAGGTCTGTAGACCCTAAGCTTAAGGCAGGCTACTGTGATTGGAACTCTACAACACCACGTGGGGTTTCCCCTTAGATATAAGAAAAGTATGAGGAAAGAAAACGTTTAAGAGTCCTGTGTAGTGAAAAACGTTTCATTTTAAAGGTCAGGTAAATGTGTAAATCTAACTTTATTGAATAGTCACTGTGTACTTAGCACTTTCTAAATCTCAAGGTTCACTGATTGGATGGCTGTCGGTTCCAGTCTCCAACCGGCTTCCTTTCCCGTTTCAGTACCATTGCTCTTTTCTTCTGCACTCTTCAGCTCCGCAGTATTACTCTCGACCACAGCCAATTCTTTCTGATGTGTGTTTTATTTGCCTGCTGGCTGTCTCTTTCTCCTTGAATGAGCTGGCTCTTCATGGCAGACACCTCTGGTTCAGTGCAATAAGCCAGGTTGCACTGCAAGAACAAACAGCTCCACATCTCAGTGCCAGAAAGTAAGAAGCTGGTAAGCGTGTGGCTGTGGGTCTGCTGGCGCTCTATACAAAATGCCAGGAAGGAATCCGAAGAGGCTGGTGGAGGCAAATGCAATAAATTGCTCTTCTGAGCTTGAAAGTCCTACCAAGAAATAACAATCACCCCCCATACCCATTTCCTGGAGCAGCACACTGAAGGCCCTGGCTGACTTGCTTAGCACTGGGAGGGCACCTAGCTCCATGACTGTTGTCGGTTGGCACCTCCTGAGAGCTGGTGCAGAGATCATAAATAGATATTTATAACTGGTAACTCCTGTCTTTTTATCATAAAGGAAGATGCCCATATGCAGAGGTAAGAGGATCTGCCAAACTCAAAGAACAATATGCAAAAATAAAATATTACTTTAGAATTTCAGATTTTAGCCCCACCGTTGATAAGTAGATAAAGGATGTGCTAATTTACTGAGCTTCTATTTTGCTCTCAGTGTTGGTTGGAAGGTATGACTGCAATTATTTTTAAGGAGTGGCAGCATTAAACTGACAGAATACACGTTTTCTGCTGCCCTCCCCGAGAGAATTTGAAATTGGATAGTTTGTAGAAGATGAAGAGGATAGTTCACCTGGGATGAGACATAGACACAAATTATTTGATGCTCAGAGATAGTGGTTATTTATTCTCCCCCAAGTAATTCAGAAGATATTTATTTATCAATAGGAATGTGTTTTGTAATTTGGAACCTGCAGAAAGTGGAAGAATGTGATGTTAATAAAATATAAATCTGAGAAATAGAAGACTTTTTGAAATGTCTCCTGTCTTGAAAAGATGCTTTGCTAGCCATAGTAATGTTTTACATTCAGTTTGAAAAATTTTAAAAGAAAACATTTGAAATAATAAATAGAAACCAAACTCTGGAAGTTAGAAAGTAAAAACTAAAAAAAGATCTACTGTATATTTATGAGTAGAAAGTATTAATGAGTCTCAATTTTGAATAAGGAATCTGTTCTTTGAGGGAAAAGTGTTAGTTTCATAGCAGAAGCAGCTAGTGCATATGTTAATTATATACATATTTTATTCAAAGCAAAGCAAATAATATTGCAATAATGTAGTTCACCCTTACTTCCAATTTAAAAACACAAATACGATGGCTAATAAATAAGGTCAAGTACCTAAATCCATTTAGTGTTTGGGCATGTTTCCACCCAGCACGTGGTGTACATACAGATTTCACAGCACTTTTAAGATTGTTTTATTCCTCCTGATATATGTTAACATTATTCAGGTTTTCCCAGGTAACTATGTTTAGGAAATATCCAATCTGGTGAATTATTTTGTAGTACATGCATTATAGAGAGGAAACTAAATACAGCATTATTCTGTATCTTTTTAACAATTTAAAAATATCACTTTGGTTTCTTTGTTCTTTTTTTTTTTTCTTTTTTTTTTTTTGAGACAGGCTCTTTCTTTGTAGTTCAGGCTGGCTCTGAGCTCACTATGTAGTCCAGGAAAGCCTCAAACTCAACAATCCTCCTATCTCTGCCTCTGGAGTGCTGGGTTTACAGGTGTGAACCACCATGCCTGGCTCACTTTGGTTTCTTGAAAATTAATTCACTATACCAGACAAGGAATTCTACATTTTGTAATCATGTAGCTATCATTTATCTAATTGTTAAATCATTTATCTGTTTGTTAAAACCCTACTATGCAGTGCCTAATTTGTTTCTGTTGCAGTTGGTAATAGTGTATAGACCTTCTGGTATCTGTAATGCATAATTTTATTCTTTGTAAAGTTTTGCTTTCCAGATTTTATGTGGTAATTATTTGTTAATTAAATTTTATAGAAATCAAGCACAAAATAAGCCAATAGTCATGACATCGCTCCAGGTTTCATGGATAGGAACTAGGTGGACTGGGGTTTTAATCTGATTTCTCTTGGACCAAGTCTGCAGAAGTTAATGAGAAAGTAAAGTAAATCATAAACACAGCTCTCTCAACTTACTTTTGAGAGACAAAATACACATCAGAATTGCGATTTGTTAATGAAACAATAAGGAAAAAATGTACAGCAAGTTCATTTAGCACATTCGCAACCATCGTTGCTGAAGTTGACATTTCTTCATGAAAGATGTCGAGTGTATGGGGGGTATCTAACCTTGTAACCTTTTTTTAAGGTGCTAAAATTAAGTTGAGAACCTGTAGATGTAAATGAGTGATAGATTTTGTGAAACAGTAAATATTCAAAGGGAATGTGGGAGGAAAGTAATGAGGGGAAAGAGTAAATATGATTTGAAAGGAAAAGGAAAGCACATGTATCTAGTGGGTGGGGGGTTGTGGGGTGGGTAGGGATATGGGTAAAAATGAGAATTAACGTGTGTCATATACTGGTACAAATTCCCCACTGTTGAGTGTGATTGTGAGCTTTATATAAAGTGTACCAATAAAGAATTCAATTGAAAAAAATTAAGTTGGTTTTCAAGTTGCATACATACTGAAATGAAAGCTATTGTTAAGTGAACATTTTGGGAGGCTTATTTGAAACTGATCTCGTGCACTGGACGCCAAACGGGGGAAACAAAACAAAGCAAAACTGACACAGCTTTTTCTGTCTGTCTGAGAAATCAGAGACCGTAGCCAAAGCCCTAAGCAGGCCAATTTTAGCATCAAATTAAGGCAGGTCTCGCCTTCAGCCCCTGGAAGGAAAGCAACCCGCAGCGAGGAAGTGCTAAGCAAGTCTCCACACCCTGAATAAGCAGACTGCGGGGCGGCCTCGCTTCTCCGGAAGGAGGGTCGGACTTCCTGAGCCCTCGGGAGGTGGAGTAGGTCATTTCAGAGACTTCATCTTGAGAGAAACCTCCTCTCAAGTTTGCACCGTGAAATCATCCTAAGTCAGAACGCCTCCATCTATCTTCTTTTCTTTTCTGGTGCTGGGGTGGCTTCTCAGGGCTGTAGTAGACAAACAGCCTCCACTGAGACACAGCTCCCACCCTGGCAAACGCAATCCCAGAGTCTTGTGCCTTGGGCAATTAAAAAAAAAGTATTTACATAAATATGATTTTGGAAAATACTAACTACTCAGGGCAAAGACAACTGAAATAATTTTAAATAGAACTCACTAACTCCCTTTCTGGGGCTGATCAAAGGCAAATCTTCCCTATCAAGTGAAAATATTTTCGGTTTTGCAAAACGAGTCTAGGGAATGAAAAGTGGAAACAGTTGCAAGCACTGAGGCGCTTTCTGAAGGAACCTGTTGAATTCTTTCTATACTTTAATATTTCATCTCAACTGGTAGCTTCTTTGAGTAAATATGAGCAACCAAGGAATTAAGTGGAGGCAGCAGTCACTAGATCATGAATTTTAAAGCGCTCTAAATAATATGCAAACAAAAACCAGCAATTAGGCAAAGCAGTCCTTGTTTGTGTGGCTCTTAGGTCATTTGTAAAGTGTTATAATTTAATCGGGAGTATTTTGCACTTTTATCTGGAAATACGATTCTATAATTAATCTTTTATTTTCCCTTTTCCCTTCCCTGTTATCCTTCCTTCTGTCCTTCCCGGTCAGGTATGTTTACATTACGTTCTGTCTAGTACGTCGCTGGCCCTCAGCAAACTACAGTGCTCTGTCGTGGGAGCAGGAGGGTACCTGAGTGAGGCGGGCGCGGCCATCTTCCCACGGACACAGCCTGTGAACAGCTGTTCGTGCTCAGGGCTCAGCTCCCTCGTTAGAGGGAAGGAAGCAGGTGAGAGACCTCAGCGCTTGATTTTGCACCGTAATAACAAAAGATGTGTTCAGCAAGGAAAGTGCTGTTTCCATCAGCCATCCCTCAACCCTGAGCAGTGCAGACTGAAAGGCCTCTCTCTCTCTTGCATAAGGAATTAGGTCGCTGCCTTAGGCCTGGGCCTCCCAACAGCAGGTGGGGTCTGATCTGGGCCTGGAGTCAGCGCAGGAAGCTTTGCCCTCTGAGTGGTCAGAGCCAGGCTTCCAGCAGTGACTCAGCACCAGGAAAAGCGCAGGCCTGTGTGCCCACAGATGGCACATGAAGAATGCCTTGGGACTTGTACCTGGGGTACAGATCTGGACGTGGCTGACACCACTTCCAGGTGCGTGGCAGGCCTGCTGCTCCCTTGAGCCTAGGCTGGGCCTGCAGCTGAGGGACTCAGGTGTGACCGCGCTTATGATCAGCCTGAGCGGTGGCCACGGGGCTGTGTCACCAGTGCTACCCTGACCTGAGCGGCACAGCATGGACTCCAGCTCTGCCCTTTAGGAAGAGGCCGTAATGCTTAGCCTGGGACTTTACCTTGGAATAAGGGCTGGGAAGCTGAGACTGACCCCGGAAGAGCTTCATGAAGACACTGGGACAGCCTCAAGGTCAGAGAGAACATGTGAGATGACCCAGCTGTCTTCTTTCCAGACAGCACCTCCTGTAGACGGAGCCAAGACCCAACGATGCCCTGGGCTCACGGTTGTGGGTCAGGGTGTGACACAGGTTGGTGACTGAAATTAGATTTAGAGAACTGTCTTAATGTAATAAAAAATCTTTACAAAAATCCTGTAGCGCAAATAACCCCAGTAGGAAAATGTTTAAAATCACCCAAAGAAGACTGGAAGGAAGGAAGAATTTTTTTTTGAGACAGGGTCTCACTTTGCAGTTCAGGCTGGCCCTGAGCTCACTATGTAGCCCAGGCAAATCTCGAACTCTGCAGTCCTCCTGTCTCTGCCTCCTGAGTGCTGGGATTACAAGTGTGAGCCACACCCAGCGAAGTAAGATTATTTTTATTGACACCTTTGTTTAATATTGTTGAGTAAAACAAGATAAAGGATATAAGGAGGGAAAGAAATTAGTTGTTGTTTTAGATGACACTATGGAAACATAGTAATAGCTAAACTTACAACAAAAGAATACAATTCACAAAATGAGTTATAAATTTGGTTAGTTTAAATAATGTAAAAGGCACTGTGTGAGTAAACCAAACATTTCAATTAAGAAATAGAATCATTTTAACATTACTTAAAACATCAAACACTAAAAACAGTTCTTAAAAATATAAATGTGTAAGATTTTTAACAAAATTTTGATAATTGGAGAAAGCTGTAGGCCAATATAATGATTGTAGATTGATTGACTCATTATTCAAAGATCAGTTCGTCCCAAGTTGGTTTATAGTTTGATGCGACCCTAGGCAGATTTCTCGACTGTACTGTGTGTGCGTATGCGTGCACCTGTGTGTATGTGAAAACCCATCGGGCAGAGCTAAAATTTACATAGATAGGCAAAGGACCTAAACACCCATGAACATAGTGATGAAGAGAAACGAGGTGATACTGAAGACACTACCATAGCTCCTAAGCACAATATTTGCGATGAAGACAGTGCTACTAGTGTAAAAATAAGCAAATAGATGAAACAGAAAATAGACCTGTGCTTTACAATTCATAAAATATGCTCCATGGAAAAAGATATTCTTCTTAATAATATCTTTTCTGATCCAACTGGATATTCACATGAAAAGAAGAAATCTCAGCCATATTTCACTTACACATAACTATATTTCATATTGAGTGCAAGTTAAATGTGATTTAGAATAGTCAACACTTATATACGTTAACATTTTATGAATATACCTAGGTATTTTATAAAATGAATGTAATAAAAAGTAAACTTAAGTAACATTAAAAGAAGTACTGAAAAGAAAATACATGTGTTTCAGAGTAAGATCTTTCAAATATTGCTATGGTTTATATTTGATCATGGTCTTTACATCATATCAGGGCAAATGATCATTTTAGCAAGTCTTTGTTTAAATTAATATATGCAAAGATTATGAAATATTGACATTTTCCCATAGCTATAGAATAAGGCATGGAGACCCTAAATTTTTAGTATTTATATTCTGCTAAATAAGAAAAAAATCTAGAGCTAAAACTTTAAAATACCATTTCTTTTATACATTTTGGTTTTTTTGGGAAAAACAACTGAATTAAAGAAAAATTTCAGCAGATTTTTTTCCAGATGGAATTTCCCAGAAAGAAATTCAAATGAAAATAAAAATATTTACCTTAAATATTTGACACTCTATTATTTTTAGCATTGGTAAAGTTTTTTACTGATTCTGTTTTTTAATATGTAAACTTTATCGTCTCATTTATTTCCATTTAGCATAAAGCTTGTTTAGGACTCTCATGCTAATGTTGTTTAATACCTTCTGTGGCCGTTCCTCTGAAATAAAGTATTCTTTGTGTTTTTCTAGCAGGCAGGTGATGTGGCTTCTCCAGTGTCAAACTGACAGCCACCCAATTGCACTCAGTTCTCTGGCCGGGTGTGGTGGGAAAATCACATCTGTAGATTAACTCGAACCATCTTGATAAATGAAGCAGGTGCTCATATTAGCATTTCTAAAGCTAGAGAACCCCATCTGCAGAAACTTGATTTCCAGTAATTTTAACCTGATTTATTCTTCATTATAAGTAAGTGCACTACCCAAGAGACATGTGAATCATGGTACTTAGTGAAATAAACATGTTTGGAAGATTAGGATCTTGCAGGAAATCTGTTGCTACTTTCCTTGAGCAAGATCTTTCCAACTCCATTAGCTCCTTTGCTTTGTTTAAAATCATGATCTGTCTATGAAAAGCAGGTTTCTTTCCATAGTGTAAAGAACAATACAAGTCTTGTTCTTTTCATTGATAATCTGCAGCTAGCTTTTCTACAATGTATAAAGAAAACATTTTAATTAAAGCAAGATATATGTTAGTCCAGGCAATTGATAATGAACAAAGTATGCACTTACACATTTTAGAGGCTTTATATACTTAAAAACACGTACAGCTATATTACAAAAGGTACAGGTAATTTTACAAATATATTCAAACATTATATGTGTATATATTATATGTGTCATTGCACATGTAAATATCTTGATTGCACATATCCATTCATACATTCTTTGAAATAATGTAGGAATGTATAAGTGAATTTCTTGGGCTGGGGATTTAGCTCAGTGGTTTCAATGCCTGCTTCACAATGGCAAGGTCATGAGTTTGATCCCTGTACCCCTCCCCACAAAAAATCTTTTATTTTCTTGTAGGGCTAAGACTTGAACCATGATCTAGCACTGCCACTGAGTTATATCTTCTGTTCTTTTTAAAATTTTATTTTATTTTTTTAAATTGAATTCTTTATTGGTACAATTTATATACATCTCAAAATCACATATAACATTGGGAAATTTGTACCAGTATATGCCACAAGTTAATTCTCATTTTTACCCATATCCCTACCCACTCCCCCCTCCTCCTTCCTTTATACATGCTCTTTTGTTTTCTTTCTGTATCATATTTATTCCTTCTCCTCATCACATTCACACACCAAGTTTCCTATAGCAATATTCCATTCTATAAAAGCTGTCCTACTTTCTAGAACTCATTTGCATCTACAGGTGTTCATGCCAAAGAGAAGATCCGGAAATTATCTATCTGTAATCTATTGATTTCACTTATTAGTATATCCTCCAGGTGTCTCCATTTGCACCTAAATTTTGAGACAGTCTTGCAAAATTTCTCAAGCCACACGCAGACTTGTAATCTTCCTGCCTTAGCCCCCTGAGAAGTTGGGATTTCAGAATATAGCCCCACGGGATACACTGTTCTTTATAGAATGAAATATTACACAGGCTGCAAAGGGACATTCAGCCTGCGTGTGTACTACTGTGGATTGATGACCAACACTTTTATTATTAGTGTTTCCAAAAGAGCAAATTGCACAGTGATGCCAATGACCCCCAGTAATGCGTGATGGACCTGAAAAGTAATCTTCATGTTTATGTCCAAATTCTAACCAAGGTTTATTTCTTATAGGGAAGAAAGTCTTTTATCTCTCACTTTATACTCCTCTGCACATCTCATTATTCTTAAATAGATTTTGTACATTTTGTGCGATTGTGAGCTGTATATAAAATGTCTCAATAAAAAATTCAATTAAATATTTAAAATATATACTTTTTTTTTTTTTGAGACAGGGTCTCGCTTTGTAGTTCAGGCTGGCCCTGAGCTCACTATGTAGCCCAGGCAAGCCTGGAACTCAGCAATCCTCCTGTCTCTGCCTCTCGAGTGCTGGGATTACAGGCGTGAGCCACCACGCCTGGCACTGTGGTATGTGGTATTAATTGCTGGTGAGTGTGAGTCACCATGCCCGATATTGTATGTGGTTACTGGGATCGAACTCAGGACCTTGCACTTGTGAGGCAGGTGCCGGAACCACTGAGCTAAATCTCCAGCCCAAAAATATATACATTTTTAATTGAGAAAGGAAATTTACTTTAGTGATTAATAAATTCTCCTATGACAGGATGTATTCTTTCTAGATAGTGGTCAGGAATTACATAGAAAAAAATCCTTATGTGCTAGAGATTCTTTATGACCTATGATCTTTTATACATGGAATATTTGTTTATGGTATGTATGAAAATCACTAAGCATCATTCAAAATATATAAAATTTAAATATATTTAAATGTACATATTTTTATCCTTTATTACCCTTCATAATTACAGGGCTCCAGGGACTTTATTTGGCCTCCTGGTGTGAGCCGGGTGTTCTTGGGTAGCAGAGTAGATCTCCAAAGGTCTAAAGAAAATACCCAGGGATGCTGTTAAAGAATCAGTAGGAAAGGGTGGAGTTTCTAGCAGGAAAGATGAAGTCACATGGTGGTAATCTCAATAGAAAGGTGGCCAGAATGAACCAGAGTACCCAGGGGTGGTGGCCTGGTCTAGTTAGTTACTGGAACATGAGGTGGCAGAGGACAAAATGAGTAATCCACGCGGTAACCGGTGGTGGGCCGGTTGGAGATATCGTCAGAGAAAACTCAAAGCATGCATGTGGGGCCAGCTGGGCCGGAGACCTCCACAGTGCCCTGTTCCACATGCAGCTACTGTGGAGTAAATCGTGTAGCGGTGACACCGTCACCTCGGTCAGTTCTACTGCGTGACCGGCATTCTAACCTACCACACAGGCAGGAGGCAGATACTTAGACCCTTGCAGAGAGCATCCTGTTCTGTGTAAAGTGTAATTAATGGTGCTAGGAAAAGTACGTACTCTGAGTTCCTAAAGACCCATTTCTTTCTTTCTTTTTTATTCCCTTTGTTGAGTTTATTGGTACACTTTAGATATACATTATAGGCACATTCAACTTTGAGAATTTGTAGCTGTACATAATATAGCTTGATTCTCCTTTTTTTTTTTTTCCCCTATTCTGCTGCTGGCCCTACAACCGCCACCTCCTATATACATCAGTCTTTGTTGTTACCATCTCCTAAGCAGACTTTCCTGTCTATAACCACATAGGTTGAGGGAAATTTGACCGAGGTCATTTTTGTGCACAAAACCCCCAGACAAAGTTTGGTTGCCCCCTGCAGAGTCTTCTCACAGGTCCGTCTACCTGGGTGCTGTGTGTTTTCCTTTACAATAAATGTTGCTTTCACTCTACAGTCAACGCTTCTGCTCTGTCCTCTCGACTCTCTGCCTTTCAGTTCTTTCCGGTCTGAGAGCAAAATCCACCATGACACAGTAACCTCTGTTCCTGAGCTGGGGCCTGAGAATGAGCAGAGGTGTTTTGTGTAGGTGAAACCAGCTTGTTGGAGATGGATCCTCCATGCTCAGAGCAGAGCAGGAGGCAGGAGTCCGGTTTGGGCTCTGGCCACAGGTTTGCAAACAGGTTTCACCTGGGGCAAGTTATTTAATCTCGTTACAACTGCTTTCCCATTTATAAGAGAAAGTCAACACCGTATCTTTTCTGTAGCCAAGATAAAAGGAATTGATGTATATTGCAGTATTTTGAAAAATGTGGTGCATTATGTGGATGGCAGAAGCTATTATTTGATCACACATGAAAAGCAAAATGTCTGAACTTGGAAGCAATGTAATGAAAATTACATGTTTAGAAGATGAATTTGGTGCCTGTTCGAAAAATGAAGTTGGAGTGTAACTACAGGAATTCACTGGTGACTGAGGAAAGAGGAGATGTGTGGGCTAGAACAGGAGGGATACTTCTAATGATGGATCAAAGGGGGCAGGAAAAAGGTTCCATATAATTGCAGGCTGGTGTCATTTATGGGAGAGTGCAAAAAAAATAGCAGTAAGGTAAAGAAAAAATGATGACAAATATGTTAAAACATTTCAGAATTATTGTCATTTATACATATTTTAAAAATAAGAAACTTCTCTTCCAGAACACTAGAAGCAAATGTCCACTAAGTCCTTCTCTCATTTCTGTCTAAAGGACTGTTTATGGCTTATATAATTTATTTAAGCTTAGTCCTTCTACACTAGAAAGTGAGAAAAATTTAATGGTGCTATGAAAATCCACTTTTAAAGATTTCTATCAGAGGTTTTTGTTTCAGATTCAAAGAATGCTTTTTAAAAATTTTAACAATAGCAGATTAGGTACAAGCAACACAGATAGTCTTATCTCCCGAGTTACTTTCTATTTTGCAGGGACCCAATGTAAAAGGCCCTTTAAAATGTAGACCATTTTAAGAAGTCCGTTCAGGGAAAGGATTAGGAAAAGATGTGAGATATTTGACATCATGATAACATAGTGTTCGGGAAATTTATTTTTAATTGCAATGATCCCTGTCTGGATTTTTCATTATTCTCACCCTCTGTGGTGAGAAGATTGTGACAGGCCCTGTTAAAAGGCACTGCGGGCAGAAGCACCTGTTTCTGTGGAGCAATCTTCCTTCTTGAAACTGGGAGCTTCTAGGCCATGGACGGAGGAACGAATACAGCAACACGCGGAGTAAGGAAACCCTTTCTGCTGAGAGGAGAATGTCCCATCTTTTGTCCTTAAAGTACTACAAATAAAGTAGAATAACCTCGTAGGGCCTGAAAATTAATAAACAAGCAAGGTGGGAAGCTATTTTCCCATTAAATGCATTTGTGATAAACTTCGTATTTTTCTTACTGTTTTCAGAAAGATTTGGCCTGATTCTCTTTCATATGGTGACCAGGAGTCAACGACACCTGACTGAGCTTTTGCTTCCACAGTCGTTGAGGGTGACTGAAAGGAAGCCCAGAGACTCTCCCACGTGACTTGTGGCTTTGTCTCGTTAAGTGCTTCCTTAGAACAGCCACCAAGAAAGAAGCATGACTGACACTCGCCTTTGTTAACATTTCAATGATATTTACATGCACTCTATGCAACCCTCTGTGCGTGCAGTGTACACTCTCACACATGTACATACATACCACGTTAAGCCACTGGGTCTTTTAAAAATTGTTATTGCCTAATTTAGATATATGTAATAGTTGCATTCATCGTAGGGAATTTGTACCTGTACATATTTATTTATCTATCTATCTACTTATTTATTTATTTTTCCTTTGTGGTACCAGGGATCGAACTCTGGCCCTTGTGCATCCAAGGTTGGCACAGTACCACTTGAGCTAAATCCCCAGCCCCACATGATATATTTTGATTCCTCTTTTTTTTCCTATTCCCCTCCCTTCCCTACAGCCTCTCTTCCTTTTCATATTTACAGAGCTTTCTTTCTATTTTATTCTCCTTTCCCCTCCCCCCAGGCCCCTTTTCCTTTTCAACCATTTCTTCCTGCTTCTCAACATCCCACTTCTCTCCCTCCACCTCCTGTGCAAATTCCCACTTTTTAGAGCAAGTGACCCCGCCGTACTTCCAAGCTTCCTTCCTATCTTGACCAGCTCTGCTTTCCCGGCTACTTCAGCCCCAGCCTTATGGGAGGATTCTGTTTCCCTGCAGGAGAATTCCTTCCTCTCCTGTCTCCTCTCTTCTCTCTTTTTGTTTCTTGATCTTTAAGAATCATCCCAATTTTGATGAAACCTAAGATATCTTGAATAATTAGTTCTGCGCTGAGTTTATGTCCTGTATTTCCAACTACTTTTTAAACATTTCTAACTGGCTGACTTGAAAAACGCCCCAAACTGAGCTTTCATTCCCAGACAGTCTGTCTGTCAGTCCCACCAGCATTCTCATTTGTTTTCTTTCTCTTTGCTGTTGCTCTATGGTGCATCACCACCAATCGCATCAATTTTTTCTCCATTTTTTGTTAAGTTTTGCCATTTTTATCTTTCTTTCCTTGTCTCCAGTTCTACCTCACCTTAGGATCTTATTATTGTTTCAGAATATTTATTCATCTTCTGCAAAAGTTATTGTGACTCTGTGGGAAACAGATAGATGAGATAACTGGAACGCAAATTCACACACACTTATAATCCAGAGGATGGAAAACATAACACAAATGATTATAAAAGACAGTATTTTCCAAATTCTAAGTTGGGTATATTTCCAACACCTTTCTATTTGGAGACCACTTTTAATTATTTTCTGTGAACATTTTATTGTTTGTGTATGTTTTTCTAGTTAGTTGTTAGGCTTTATTGATTTCTTAAGAAACCTATATGTTAGAATTTTTTTATGTATGTCAGACATAAAATTATTATTTTGGCTCATTCTGATTTTACAATTTTTGACCTTGGGGGTTTTTCAGATTCAATTGAACTTATCTTTCTTTTATGGAATTTTGTTCCACTTCCCCTCTGTACCTTCTCTGACCCTCCACCTCTTAGTTCCCTTCATTTTTTGCAGAAGTTCTATTTATTTATTTATTTATTTATTTATTTATTTATTTATTTATTTTTGAGACAGGTTCTCGCTTTGTAGTTCAGGCTGGCTCTGGGCTCACTATGTAGCCTAGGCAAGCTTTGAACTCAGCAATCCTCCTGCCTCTGCCTCCCGAGTGCTGGGATTATAGGCGTGAGCCACTACGCCTGGCACTTCTCCTTATTTATTTTGTATCCAGTTTTTACTTTGCCTTTTTGGGTTTCTTGCATTGCATTCATTGTTCCAGGTAAGCTTAAATTTCTGGAATGATGGCTAAATGAAAATATATGCTATACTTTGTATACAACTGCAATACTGTAAATCTTTTTGTGTTGATTTCCAATATTTTCATTGTATCTGTGAAAAATTCATCCTGAATGTTTTTAACAGTTGCCAAAATCCTGCCTTCCTTCTCACTTAGATTTTCACTGTCCCTGGTCTCCAAATACACACTAAGTTTTGCTTGGGCTTCAATAGTTTGCCAAAATTCACATCCCTGTTATGGTCAGGCCCTGGCCAAGGAGAATGACAGGCTTTGATATAATGCAAGCTGTGCTTTGCTGGGCCTGTCACCTGGCCATGGACATTTCATGGTTGAATAACAGAAAGGCAGAATACTGCTTCCAAGGTGAACATCATTCTGCAAGCTTCCAGCTCTTTGTCAGTTAGAAAGTCAATAGAAATATCCTAAGGAAAGTCAGCTGGAATTTTGCCTGATTATTTGATGATAAAAGAAATGATTTTCTTCTTTCAAATTATTATAATCACAAGTGAGTCATTTTCCCCTCTTTTTATGTTGGATATTCCTCTAGAAATTAGAAGGCAGTTTTTGTATTTCAGTCTGGTGGAAAATATTAAGACATGTAAAATGATATTGTGATTTTTAAGTTAAAATGTACAACTATAGATCTTTTTATATAAAAGGAAAGGATAATTTCCTTACAGCTCTTTCTCTTTATTTCATCAATTAACATGCATTGGTAAAGTTACAGTGTTCAAAGTGATGCGCTAGATAAATTAGGATAATACAACTTATTCAAGTTTATCTCTGACTTCAAGGAACATATTTTATCCAGCTACTGTACAAATAGGCATGCAAAAATACTAAAAATAGAAGGTTTCCTAGGATAGAGAACAGCTGGGTGTGAATTCATATGAGGCACATCCCTTCCACTGGGAAGAGAAGTAAGAGTGAAAGAAATCACCACAGCTTTCACCAAATAGGCTTAGAAGTTGCCATTCAGGAAAAGAAAGCATGTCCGTCATGCTGCTGAACCAGCCTCTTTTATTAGGAAGTCCATGGAGTGTAAGAAGTTAGAGTTAGGGGAACTTAGACCCCATAATCATAGAGAAAACTTTCCCTTTGAGAACTCAAAAGAGGTACAAAAGAGTATAGATTACGGTGCAGCATATGAGAGGCCACCACATCTCATAAACAGAGTCAATAAATAACTACTGTTCTTCTGATGCCCACACCTTGCACTTGAACTGTCTCATAAAAAAAGTAAACAACAGTAACATGAATTTTTTTTTTATGCCCAAGATGATGAAGACTATTAAACATAAATGCAGTGCACAGTATGGTCATCATGGGCACCAGTGCTCTGCCGGATGTTCAGAACCATAAACCACCAGAAAAGGTATGCAAACTTTTCAGTTGCCGACTGGCTCTCTGAGTTTCCTTAACAGAAACCGCAGGGACTGACCCTTCATAGTCACTCACTCCTTATGCAAGACACTTTGCACAACTTGTAGTCCCTATCAAAGCTCTATTTTTGTACTGAAAGAGATTCTTATAATGGCTTATATGTTATGTGACACATTCTGTGGTCACTGCTCTTATTGGATTGGTCCAGAAGAAAGTTTCATCACAACTTAATACACAATTACTGTGTCCAAAGTGCTAGTGATTCCAGCTCATAGACTTTCTAAGTCACAAGGCTGAGAATTACTTCACTGATTTCCTTCCCTCAGTTGCAGATAGTTAGACGCAGGCCTCAATTCCTCAGGATCTTGACTTTGGGTAGAAGATGAGGACAAAAATCAGACTGAGTTCCTCAAAGCTAATAGGCAAGAAGATAAATTTTTAGAAGCTTACCGCATGATTAACTTTGTAGTTTGCACTATATTTAGACAAAAATAGCTGCTTGTAACCTGAGTGTCATGCTAGAAGTTTCAAGGTCCTGTTAAAGGTAATATGATTTTCTCAAATGTTGCAAATGTGTTTTGGAATAAAGAAATCTTTGGAGAATGTCATAAATTCCTAATAATGGGACTAAGAGGGCTGGAAGTGAAGAAACTGTAAATATTGGAGGGAGGAACCCTAGTATGCTGAAAATTTCTATCTTTTAGTTAAATTGATGGATTCTTGTATTAAACACATGAATTCTTACCAGATAGGGAAACACAGGTACAAGGATGAGCTACGGACACCTGTGATTCTCCAGTGTTGAGTTTTTTTAGGTCTGAGTCCTCTTTGATTTTTGGACATTAACATCAGTAGGAAGGTCCATTTATATTATTTTAGTTTACGGGCCACTTTACTGGACTTTGCATGTGCCAGACATTATTATAAATTCTTCTAAAATATTAACGACCTGGACTCTCTATTCACAACAAAGGCCTCATTAGCTGTAAAGGATACAGAGCTTCATTTACAGAGGAGGTTTAGAATTTCCGCGTGGGAAAAATTTCTGATCCAACCTGAACTATTTGAAATAAGATTCCCATTCTAGGGCTTGAGGGATCACTCACCATGAGTCTTGACAGAAGGCCGGAACTTGAAAGGTCTAGGAGACCGTGTTGACTCACTTTGGCAAGAGGGCAGGTTGGCGTCCCGTATCCACCAGGGAACGCAGACCCTGCAGTGTGGCAGAGATCTTGGGAAGCAGGAGTTGGCTAGAGAATGCTTCCTCATAGTAGGATCGGTTAGCACAGAAGTGAGTCTTGGGGCGAGAAGAGAGACTACAACCCATCAGGACTTGCAGCAGTGCCTTTGGCAAGCCTGACTGGGTAACAGTGAATCTGTGGCAAGACTTTTTTCACTGAGTTTTGGATACATTTTTGATATACATTCTGATCACATTCATTATGAGAATTTGTACATGTACATGACATATATTGTTTCTTATTTTTTCACATTCCTCAGCTCTCCCTTCAATCTCCATCTTCCCATATACCTAAGCTTTGTTTCCACTTTTTCCTTTTTTACTACAGAATTTTTCTTTCCCTTCTTTCCCTTCCCCTCCCCTTCCCTCAGTTCCTCTTCCTCTTTAAAGATTTCCCTCCTATTTCAAAATACCTGTTATGCATTCTGGACCTCATTTATGCCTTCAGTTTTTCACACTAGAGAAATGATATGGTATTTACACATGTGTATCCTATTTATTTCTTTTATGAGTATCACCTCAGTGTGCATCCCCTTAGCTGTGTCTCTATTTTATCATTCTTTATAGCTGAGTAATACTTCATTTAACTAAAAAACCCATACCTTGTTTATCCAGTTTCTGGTTGATGGGCTTCTGTGCTGTTTCCAAGATTTAGCTGTTGCAAATTGTGAGACTGTAAACATGGGTGCACATGGGTCACTGTGATACAATGCTTTTAATTCTTTTGTGGCAAGATTTTCAGCACCAGTTTGCAGTGCCTTGCAGGCCAAACCTCTCCCCCTCCAGTTCTGTGATTCTCTGCATTGCTACCTTTTTTGGTATGTGGTCATAATGGGGATTCATTCCAGCCCTTTGCCCGAGCTAGATTTCCCATCATTATTTTCCATTTTAAGACAGGCTAGGTTTGGACTTGGCATTTTCCTGCTTCAACCTACCAGCATGGTGGGATTAGAGGTCTAAGGAACCACATCCTCTACTACTTTTTTTCATTTCAATACTTTTTTATTTATCTGATGTCAACATGAACTTCCATGGCTTTCATCTCAAATCTGCATGAAGCACCACAGATATTAGGCATGCACCATGAACATTTTCCCTTTATTATGTAAATGTGTGGAGTTATGATCAATCTTGCTCATTTGCTGGAAAAAATCAGGCACAAAACCCTCAAATTGAAAGAAAATATTGTTCGTCAAGGTTCAGAGTATTCAAAGAACTAATGTAATGGCTTTAGGGCTTTACAGAATTTTACAGCAATATTTTGAAGATGTACTTTGTCAAATGTTAGTTCTCTGAGACAGAAGACCTGTACAAGAAGGTTCTATAATTTAATCATTTGGAAAATAGATCTCATCAGGCTTTTCTCTTAGTACATTGTCCAATTTTGGATTCTAGGAAGTTCTGTGTAAAACATTATTTATTTTTTTTTAATTTTTGAGACAGGGTCTCGCTTTGTAGTTGGCTGGCCCTAAGCTCACTATGCAGCCCAGGCAAGCCTGGAACTCAGCAGTCCTCCTGCCTCTGCCTCCTGAGTGCCGGGATTACAGACATTTTTGATTTTTACAAGTGCTTTCTAAATATCATATTTGGATTCTGCCTTCATTATTCTGTAAGACTTCTTACTATTCCCGGGATCCGATGTTCTGTGACATGTTCCTGGAAGGGAGTGCTGCTCAGTCACTAGGATCCAACAAGGACGTGCTGAGCTATGCTTGATCCATCAATCTGAGAATTTCAAAACAACTAGTACTGGCTTAACTTTTTTTTTTTTTTGAGACAGGGTCTCGCTTTGTAGTTCAGGCTGGCCCTGAGCTCACTATGGAGCCCAGGCAAGCCTGGAACTCAGCAATCCTCCTGTCTCTGCCTCCCGAGTGCTGGGATTACAGGCGTGAGCCACCATGCCCAGAACTGTGGTATTGTTTGTATTGTTTGCTGGTGGGCCTGAGTCACCATGCCCAGCATTCTGTGTGATCACTGGGATTGAACTCAGGACCTTGCGCTTGTGAGACAGGCGCGGGAACCACTGAGCTAAATCTCTGGTCCATTAGCTTTTTCTTTTGAAAGCTTCAAAGAAAATGAAGAATGATTTTTGCCTATTACATCTAGAAGGCGAGCATCATATAGTGCTTATACAACCGCCCTGGACTCAGACGACCAGGCCTCAATTTCTGGTTGTTTTTCTTTAGCTCTGTGAGAAATCACTCAGCTTCCTGTACTTCAGATTCTGCATCCCAAGAAGGACTTTATAAGAAGTGAATAATGTAACTCTTACAAATGAATGCCCACAGTTATTATTCATATATATGGGGTACTGTATGTTGTTTTGATACATACATATGATGTATAGTGACCAAATCAAATCAATTAGCTTTAACGCCAAAATTTATTTGCCTTCAAAATATTCACAAATTATACTACAAAGTCACAGTGACATGAACAGGATAGTACTGGTGCCAGCATAGAAACAGACACGTAGGCAAATGGAATAGAACAGAGACCACAGAATTAATTCCATGTAACTATGACCATCTGACTCTTGACAAATGAGCATGAAATATATATATTAGAAAAATGACAGTCTCTTCAAAAATCAGCACCCAGGAGACTGCCTAGCCATTGTAAAAAATTGAAACTACATCCCTGTCACTCATGCTATTTATTTTGAAAAAAATACATTCAAAATTTTTCAAAGACTTTGTATTAGACCTGAGACTCAGAAGCTTAAGAAAATACAAGGGAAATGCATGAAGCATAGCCATAGGCAAAGACTTCTTAGATAAGATTCCTATAGCACAAACAATAATAGCAAGAAAAAACAAATGGTACTAACTTACATTAAAAAGCTTCTACAAAGCAAAGGAAACAATCAACAAAAGGAAAGAGACACTCTACGGAAAGGGAGGATAATGTGTGCACACTGTGCTTCTGACAGAAGATTATTGAGAACACGTGAAGAGCTAAAACATTCAGCACCAAACAACCAAGCCAATAAGTGGGCAAATCAATTGCAAAAGTACTTCTCAGTAGAGGTAGTACAGACAGCCGAGAAACTCATAAAAGATGGTCAACCTCTGTAGTTACTAAGGAAACTGAAAAAAGAAAACTGCATTGAGATTTGGCTTCAACCTAATTAGAATGGCTTTTATCAAAACTACTATTACTGCTCCTATTATTACTACTACTAATAGTAATAATAATGAACAGTAAAATGCATGAGGATAACTGGTAAGAGAACCTTTTCCATATGTGGCGGGAATCTAAAGTATCACAGCTACTATGGGAATCCTGATGGAAGTTCCAGTAAAGTAAGCGATGATGGAGCTGACATGTAGCCCAGCCACCTCACTCCTCGGGGCATGCCAACGAAGTAAAGTCAGTGCTCTCTACTGACACTTGCATATGCATGATTGTTGTGCACAGCTCAGAACAGCCACAAGATGGATCCTACTTAGGCACCTATCAATGAAAGATGGATAAAGAAAATACGGTATGCACGCAGAGTGGAGTATATTATTCAGTGATAAAAAGAATGTGTTTGTGTCACATCGCGTTGAATGAAGTAATGGAGATCCAGAAAGCCAATGGAGGTACATCTTCCTTAGTATGTGGGATCTGAGAAACAAATGGGCATGGGAATAGAAGGGAGAGGGACTTCAACAAGAGGAAAAGAATAAGGGAGTGGGATGGTATAAAGGAGAGAAAGAGAAAGGATGGATGTGATAAAGGGTTGTAAATTAAATACCTTTTAAAATATGATTTTCAAAAGCTTAAAAAATTAGGGAACCCAATATGTGCCGCAGTTTGATGTTCTTCACTAAAATCAGCAATTAGTCTCCCACATGGATATACACGTACACATAACTCATTTTTGACAATTTGTGCGTCTGCACCTGTGACACCACGAATCCCCTGCAGGGGGCAGCGTTGTCAGAACGGCCCACTCATCCCTCTCCAGTTCCCCTTTTGTGCGCTTATGATGCTTCTTTAGAAGATGGATATGGACTGATCTTTTCTATAACTTAGTATGGAAACCAAATAATACGATGAAATTTTATCTACCTAAAAATTAATGGCATTTTACTAGAAGAGTCATTCTTACTATGAACAATAACCTAATGTTGAAATAATTTCTTCCAAAGATATGTCTATTTATATAAATTTGAAGATTCTTCAGGCCTCGTGTTACCATCAGTAACTCAGTGCTTTCTTCTCGGTCAGAAAAGAAGTTAAATAGAAGTATGTCACAGTCTACAGAGCAGGTATTAAAATAACTTTTCTACATTAATAGAAGAATGAATATGAAAGTTCTTAAGTGATTGTGCTGCTAATTAGTATCTCAGGAATTCACAAACAGAGAAAGGTCATTCTATTTTTTACCTACTACTCGGATGTACTACTCCATGAAGTTTTTTCTTGTGTTCAGCTTTTCAGATGTGCCACTTTTTCATCGAAAAACTGCAGAACTGCAGAAGTGGGTCCCTTAGTAACATGCCAGCTCTGCGCCCATGGGCTCTCTACGTCATGCACAGACCATGTATAAAACTGTTAAGCAAAGAACGGAACCTGGGGAGGTGTGTCCCAGGTGTTCAGAGCATTTCAGATACAGTTTGTCTTGTGAACCTGAGAACAGAGGGCAAAACTGCTATCAAGAGTCAATGATTAGAATCCAATTTTTCTGTTAACTGAACTGAACCCAGAGGCACACTTTAACATTCCCCAGGCTTGATAGGCACATTGCATTATCAATTTTCTACTCAACACATATTGTATTCTGGTATTTAATTATTTGCATGAAATACATCATCAGTTGAAAAAATATTAAAAACAGAAAAATAAACCTTTTTTTTTTTTTAACACAGATCAGTGCCTTGAGAAACTGGCTTGCCAAACTCAAAAGCGGCAATATTAATAAAATGAGTAGCTAAGCATCTTATTTGTAATTGTACACTTGGATGGATTTTAGAGCCATAATTGAGAAAAATATACTTATTGACTTTCCACTAGGGAAATGTTTACTTTCTTTTATCCAATAATTATGGAAACAAATTTCCTGATTATATATGAACAAAGAAATCATATTTGAGTCAATTTGATATAGATATCTAATAAATTATATGATTCAAATTTTTCTGCAGATTTTTAAAAATCATTATAGTGCCTGGGAAATATATAGGCACTCAGTCAAAATTTAATACACATGGAAAAGCCTTACAATCTATTATTCTTGGTGTTGATTTGATAGTTTTTTTAAATAAACATCTCCACCAAAGCAGAGCAAAAGGAATGAGTGTTTTTAGAGAGAGGAAAAATTTTCTTTGCTGAACTCTTCTATGGAATAAATTCTGAATGGTTAGAATCATTTTGCTTTAGATATGGAGGTTTCTTTTTTTGGCCAACTTAAAAGTAGGGCTGTCGTCTTCATACATTAGATCCTAAGACTTCATTAAGGATTGATGAGGGTAATGAAGGGTGAGTATTTCTCTGCCATACTAACTTTCTCTGGTTTTGTGAAATCTGCCCATTTCGCTGTTCTTTAGACAGACTCCTGTGGTTATCATACCGGCTCATCCTCCTTTCCATGCTAGGTTTAGATCTGATACTCTGTGCCTTTCACGAGCTTTCCCGACTTAACCATAAACCATGCATGCTCTTAACTGTATTTCTTCTTCTCTTTCATATCTGTGGAATCTTTGCCATCATAAAAAAAACCATGCATGCATTTATTAAAGGGAGAACATGCTGTATTTACAGTGGTGCACAAGGTATTTTGAAGTTTTTTTGTTTTAATTTCACTGAATTAATAATGAGATATTTTGCATGGAATTATAAGTTGTTCCAAAAAATAAGGTCTTAGGTTGTAAACAGGCACAACTGCCTGCATTACCTTAAGTTTAATGAGATGTTTTTGTTTCTGAGAGTGATGACTTTGAACAGAAGGCACAAATATCTATGTTGGGGCATCTTTCCCACAGCCCTAGATTTCAATAGCAAAGAGCCACCCTGATCTTACTGAAAAGAATTCCTAGCATCAGCATATGTGCCAGTAATAATGCAAAAACATTATGCACATTTCAACAAAATCTGAAAATGTCACTGTGAAGTTTATAGAACGAGATTATCAATCTTTACTCTCTTGGACAGAGTAATCTAGCTCAATATATTGACTATTAATGAATGAAATGTGATTCAAAGTTAAGTCAGAACTTAATAGAGGCTGCTTTCCTTTGCTATGTTTCTAATTTTAGTGTGTGTGTGTGTGTGTGTGTGTGTGTTAGGTTTCTGTATCTACTGCTCCTTTTGTGTGATCTAAGCTTAAAAATGAGTTCAGCAATCTCCATATTAAAGGGTCTTGACTTTATGAACTGCTCTTTTGCATGGTAGTCCCGGGGCTGGGCTCAGGTGCCCACAGGATTTTGTCTTCCTGAGCCTTTTGGACCTTAAAAGTAGGACCTGGCTGGCTGCGAGGTAGACACGGCCATCAGCTAGAGGCTGAGATGCCGAGGAGAACCTTCCGCATCGGCCACACCCAATCTGATTCCACTCTTCAGCGCAGCAGCCATGGGGTGTGTGTGGAGCTACTGAGACTTCAAATGTGACCCAAGGCTCGGAAATTAGTTTCACATTTTATGTACATTGAATGAACGTATTAAAGATGGATAAGAGATTCAAAAGTGAAGCCTGGACTTGATACATCGTTTCATGTTTCGGAGCTTTAGTGTTAAAAAGGATATTAAAATCAAACAAGAAAGGAAAAAAAAATCTCCAAACAGAATTAAAGGGGGAGCATGGTAGGATGAGGAACTGGACTCCTTAACTGCGTGGCCTGACCGCACTCCTTTCTCACTGTGTGCCTCCCCCAAGGCACCCCGAATGTTCTAGTCTACAACATGGGAATAGTAACAACAGACGACACATAATCTTTGTGCTGAATAAATAAGCACATGCAATGCCTGGAGAACTGGGTCTAATCAAGTCAGTCCCTAAAGAAAAGTCAATATTCTTATTATTATCCATAAAAGTACGTCCAAGGCATGCTCTAATATTTCAAGGAGAATCAGGCCCATCTGCACTTAGTGCCTATGAAAAGTAAACCTTGCTAGATTAAAAAATAAAATTTAGTTCTAAAACTACATAGTAAATGGCTTTGAGTTAGATTACACAGAATCTTTGTATTTTCTTTCCTTTTGTTTTGTTTCTCTGTGGTCAGTTTGCAAACTGGGTTTATAGGAGAAGCTTCCTGATAGATGATCCTGATGTGGTTTAAGGACAAAAACGTGATGGGTGGAGGTCACAGACTGTGTTTATATTATGATGTAATTCCCAAAGGCAGAAACTGGGAGAAGAAGAAGAAGAAGAAGAAAGAGGAGGAAGTGGAAAAGAAGCAGAGGAGGAGACAAATGGTGAGGAGGGTAAAGGGGAACAGGAGAAAGAGGAAGAGAAGCAGAAAGACTCCGAAGGATCTGAGCAATAAAGCACTTACTAGCTGTGGGTTAACTGTCTGGCAGGACTCAGACTGCTGGGAGCTGCATATTGAGGCCTTCTAACCTCTTTGGCAGAGCTACGTGCACACACGAGATTAGATCTGTAAAACTTACCTGACCTAGGACTGGCAGCTGAGGCTGTAACTCTTGTAGGGTGTTTCTTAGGCTCCTAAGAAGATGCTCTTTTCAAAACTGGGCTTTGGTATGAAAGTTACTTTACTCAGTGAGGCAGCCGCTCAAATTAATTTTGTTACTGGATAGAAGTGATTCTCAGCACAAGGCAGATTTCTGGGCTCCAAGTCTTCTAGATGTCAAAAGCCCAGATATTGGCAATTGTCACTGTTATAGTTAGGTTTTCCTTTGAATCTGCATTCTACGGGGCCGTGTTGACACTGACTCAGTTGATATGTCCTTACAGATTGGATTTATATGGCCTTCCTCAATAGAGAAAGCCAGAGAAACCTTGTAAACTTGAACATTTAGAAGCACAGTTGGGTTTTTTCAAAATTGTTTAGTTTTGGAAATTCACAAGGAACAACTGGAGATGAAATTCTGTGAATGGTAATGGTAATAAAGCCATATTGTGGGATAGTGCTATGTTTACAAAGCAGAGCATTATGGTCTATGCAATTCACTGAGGCATCTATACATCTTATGTACAGATGACAAGAAGCCATCGTAAATGCAAATGGTGAGGTAACAAGGCATTGAGCTGTAACCTGGCAAAGGTATTCAGTACTATTAGTCATGGTGGTTAATGTTTTCATAAAATATCTAAACTCATTAGTGTTGTTAAGATTCTAAATTCTTATTCTTTTTTTTTGTTTGTTTTGTTTTTTGAGACAGGGTCTCGCTTTGTAGTTCAGGCTGGCCCTGAGCTCACAATGTGGCCCAGGCAGTCTTTAAACTCAGCAATGCTCCTGTCTCTGCCTCCCGAGTGCTGGGATTACAAGTGTGAGCCACCATGCCTGGCACTGTGGTATGTGGTATTGATGGCTGGTGGGTGTGAGTCACCATGCCCAGCATTGTATGTGGTTACTGGGATCGAACTCAGGACCTTGTGCTTGCGAGGCAGGCACCAGAACCACTGAGCTAAATCTGCGGCCCTCTAAATTCTTATTCTAATTTCAAGAAATGAAAACTTGGAAATCTTTACGTGTTTCTAGGTAAAGAGTAATTATAACTTTTTGTGACTCTGAAAATAATTGCTATAATTCACATAGAAATTTAAGATGTATCAAAGCTTTTATTCCTAATGCAGTATTTTAAGCACAGATTCATTTTATGCCCCAAGGCAGTAAGTATCACATATAATCATGATACCCATTTTCCTGTGATTTAGTATGTGACTACAAGCCAGAGGCTGAAATACTATTATCCAATTAATTCTGAGCTGCTAAGTGCAGCAGCAAGATATAAATGACAAAGTATTGAAATGAAAATTACTTAATTTATTGATTAACAAAGAGAAGCACTAGGAAAACTAATTCACATATGTTTCAGTTATGCAATATTCTCTTATTCATTGAGCAGATACCTATTAACTATACAGTGTGGTAACACTATTTTAAGCTTGGAGAACTGAGCAAATCTAAGGTGATGAACTCAGATCCTGGAAGTGATAGACATCTGTCTACAGCTGCAGGAGGAACTCCTTTAAGTAATTCCTGTTGACTGAATTGTACAATATCATTAATACTCGTCATTCCTGCTTTAACATGTATGTAATCAGTGAACATCCACAGAACACTGACAGAGTTCTTTGGAACTAATAACAACAGTCTTACATGGGCACAGATACAAGTGGCCATTTTTTTCCAAAAATACACTTGAAATATTATCTACAGTAGATACAGTTTTAATAAAAAGAAAACATACCTGTGAAGCCACAGCCAATTTAATAAATACAACTATAATAATCTTTCTTTCTTTCTTTCTTTCTTTCTTTCTTTCTTTCTTTCTTTCTTTCTTTCTTTCTTTCTTTCTTTCTTTCTTTCTTTCTTTCTTTCCTTTCTTTCTCTTTTTCTTTTTCTGTTTCTCTTTCTTCCTTTCTTTCTTTCTCTCTTTTTCTTTTTCTGTTTTTTTCCCTCCCTCCCTCCCTTCCTTCCTTCCTTCCTTCCTTCCTTCCTTCCTTCCTTCCTTCCTTCCTTCCTTCCTTCCTTCCTTCCTTCCTTTCTTCCTTCCTTTTTCTTTTTTTTTGTTGGCTTTTTGAGACAGGGCTTTGCTATGTAGTCCAGGCTGGCTTCATACTCAAAGCTTCAATCTCAAACTCCAACTCTTGCTTCAGCATCCTGAGTGCTGGGATTACAGGCCATGCCAAATTAATGACACCAATATTTTTTCACATTTTCCTTGTAAGTTTATGACTATATAATTTAAATATTATGTAAATAGTAATATAAGTGTAAAAAGTATTGTTTATGTAAGAACTATGTACAATGCTTTGAAATCAACTGAAAAAAATAGTTACTAACATGATGACTGATTTAGAGTGTGAGTGAAAATTCTGTAAAGATTAAGAAATCATGGGCTGGAGGTTAGCTCAGAGGTTCCAGCACCTGCCTCACAAGCGCAAGGTCCTGAGTTCGATCCCCAGTAACCACATACAATGCTGGGTATGGAGACTCACGCCCACCAGCAGTCAATACCACATACCACAGTGCTAGACGTGGTGGCTCACGCCTGTCATCCCAGCACTCGGGAGTCAGAGGCAGGAGGATTGCTGAATTCTAGGCTTGCCTGGGCTCATAGTGAACTCAGGGCCAGCCTGAACTACAAAGTGAGACCCTGTCTCAAAAACAAACAAACAAAAAAAGTTTAAGAAATCATGAAATACATATTGTTTTCAGAATATTTTATCTCCTTATTTCCTTGAAGATAGCTACAATTTAAATTGTGGGAATGATTGTATAGGTAAGATAATCAGAAACTCCAGTCAGCAGATTCACATTCAAGTATCACATCTGCATATCACAATGTGGGAAACAAAGTATATTTGCATGTTGTGAGTGAAAATAAATGTTTCTAATAGAATATATTACCTTTCAATGTCCATTCATTTGTTTAACTTAAAAGCCACTCAATTCAAGGACAACCTACAGAAATGAATTTAAGTTACATTGCAATATAGGGAGTAAATTCTGAAGGAACACTTTACAGCAGTGTTTACGTCAATGCCTTGCTTTCCTGCAGGTCTTCAACTGACTCACCCAACTGGGAGGTGCCGGGCTCTCTTTCTTCTCAAATCTGCTGTTTGCCTTGTGCCACTATTGCTGCCCAGTTCTTACACTTCATTTTCACTTACTCTTTGTCTTTCCCAACACTGCTGTTTACTAAGAATGTTAGGTTTGATGCAGAACTGCCTTCATGCAGACCCTAAATTCACCCAATGTTCCGGGTGCTCAGGAGCCTTACTGGACCTGCACATAGGGAGCTGGGTCTCTGTCAGTCCAGCCACCAGCTGCTGGAACCACATTCACAAAAGTTGGAGGCAGGTGGCACCAGCTGAGTTGTCTGTACCTTGTTTCTGTTTTCATGGAGTCGCTTGCTTTTCTTGGACTGTGAAGATAACTCCCACATGGCCGTGTGGACACTGAACCATTTTTGGTCTGACTCTAGACTCACTAGCAAAGCCAAGATCTGAACATTGAGACTGTAACTGTCTTTTAAGGAGGGCTTGCCATGCTTCAGGCCTCACATGAATGGGCAGAGATGCTGCTCCACAAGGTCACCCTAAAGACTGATGCAGAACTGGGTGTAGCTTCCTCAGGCCTCTGTGCAGGGTAATTGGCCAGGATGAGGGGAGAATTCTGAGATACTGGCAATGAGGCAACAAAAAGTGATGGTTATAGGAAAAAACGACTCACTAAGCAATGAACTCCAGGGACTTGTGCTCTTCACTGCTGTGCTGTAGTCGGGAGTAGAGAAAAATACCGGAGTACAACTGTTGAGTGAGAACATTTGTGTACAGGTAACTTGAAAATGAACATTTCTACTTTACTGACAATGTTAGATAAAACATACTTTTAAAAGTTAAGCATAGTGGGCCGGAGGGTTAGCTCAGTGGTTCCGGCGCCTGCCTTGCAAGCGCAAGGACCTGAGTTCGATCCCCGGTTACCACATATAATGCTGGGCGTGGTGGCTCACGCCTGTAATCCCAGCACTCGGGAGGCAGAGATGGGAGGATTGTTGAGTTCGCAGCGGCTTGCCTGGGCACCATGGTGAGCTCAGGGCCAGCCTGAACTACAAAGCGAGACCCTGTCTCCAAAAAAGCAAAAAAAAAAGTTAAGCATAGAAAACCTTACAATATTTATACTTTGAGGACTATATATTAAATATTACTTGACATATATCCATGATAAATAAGGTAGATTTTACTCCTTTTTTTTTGAGATAGGGTCTCACTTTGTAGTTCAGGCTGGCCCCGAGCTCACTATGTAGCCCAGGCAAACCTTTAGCTCCACAATCCTCCTGTCTCTGCCTCCTGAGTGTGGGGATTACAGGCATGAGTCACCAAGCCCGGTATTGTTGTATGTGGTTACTGGGGATTGAACCAAGGAGCTTGCGCTTATTGGCAGGTGCCTGAACTACTGAGCTAAATCTCCAACCCAGGTAGGTTTTATTCTTAATGAAATACTAAAACAAAATATTTTATTTAATTTACTTCTTCTTAAGAAATACAAAGTTTCAATGTGGTAACTTAGTTTTTAAAACCATAGATTTTAAAGTGTATTCTAACTTTAAAATTTTATTTATCTCTTCTCAAACACTGTCTTAATGAGTATTCTCTTATGAGAATACCTACCTGCAACATTCATGAGTTTATGGTTACTGTCTTCTTTGCCAGGTAAGGGCTGAAAATCACCTCTCAGGACAAGTCCTGCATCTTCCATCTTTGGCAAGCACATAACTCTCTGATTACATGAAGGCACAAGGTGATAGATCTTCATCCCCTAAATTCCTCAGACATTCACAATCCATGTGAAGAATAGCTTTGTCATCCAGAGCAGTCAGTGAAGTCAACAGGTCAATGCTTTGGGGTCTTTTCTATCTTACTGGTACTTTGTACTTGCTGATTTTATGCCATGACTGGATCCCTATTATATCTAGCAATAGAAAGAAGGAGGATAAATGAGTTTATTTGCTGCACTTCACTTAAACTTTCCTGCATAAAGTTCAATGCTGTGGAGGGCTTGTGCTGCCTGTGGGCCGAGCAGGTTTCGTCATCCATGATGAAAGGGAAAATTACCTGGGTGCTCCTTTCAGCGCCTCTGTCATGCAGGGTACTTAGGTCCTGTGTCTCCAGTTCATAGATTTTTCAAATTTCTAGATTATGCTCCTGTTTCCTCTGGCCTCTTCTTTCCAAACATTTTTATAATTCCTTGCATTCCTTACAAGAAGATCCCAGGCCAAACTTGAACTGGACCGCTTCAGCCATTGTTGAGGGCTGTAAGAGAAAAGCTATTTGGATAAATATTCAAGCTACAAGAGTGGATTTTGGAAAATCTGTCCATTTCTGTGTACCTTAGACTGCTCCTTGAACAACTGTCTGATACAGGGTCATGTCTCGCTCAGGTCTGGTCAGCCAGCTACCGCGCCCCTCTCACTGCGTCCTGCGTCCTGCCTGACAGCCCATCAGCTGCTCCGTGGCGCCCGTTTTATTTCAGTACACTCTTGTATCTCAACAAAGTTCTCTGGGATCGTCTTCATTCTCACGTTCTTCCTCTCCAGTCCATGCTCCCCAGTGTGCACTGACCTCCAAGGCAGACAGATGTTTCCAGCACAGATTTTACAGCCCACTCAAGGGGAAGTATTCAGTTGCTGTTTACAAAAGGCCTTTGGGCGCCGCTCTTTCCAGACCTGAGCTGGAGATACCACTTCACCCGGCGGGATTTGGGGAAAGTCATTAACCTCTGTGTTAGTAAGGTTTCTCCTATTAGTGGGCTACTAGTGATGGTATTTAACCCAAAGGTGTCAGGAAGAGTCAATAAATAACTTCATGATCATTAGGCTTCATTTTTGTTGTTTTACTGGGGATTAAAGTCATACCCTTAACATTGAGCTATGATCCTATCCCTTTATTTTATTTCATTATTTTTCCTTTATTTTCTGTTTCCCTGTAACTTTATTATTTATTTTTGTTAGTGCGTGCTTGTGTTATATAATATATCTTTGTGTGGACTTGGTGCATGTACATAACTCATCTTATGCATTTTTCATCTCCTCTTTCCTCCTTTCATTTATCTGTCCCCTTCTCATTTGAAAAATTTGGGGAAAGATTTGTCTTTCTACTTCCTAATTGTCATTCACTTTGTTCTTATTTCTATTTGGGTTTCTCTTATCAGAGGAGTCATGGATTTAGCTCAGTGGCACCACATCTACCTTTTAAGCATAAGGGACAAGTTCAATCCCTGGTTACCATCCTCCTCCCAAAAGGCATCATGCAGTATCTAGGCTTGAGTGTCTGATTTATTTCATTTAACATTATATCCTTGAGGTGCATCCGTTTTCCTACAAATGACTCAAGCAAGTCTTCTTTATAGCATGGTAGTTCTCCACTGGTTATGAATATATTTTTGCATCCATGTATCTGTTGATGGAGGTACAGGCTGTTTCCAAGACTTAGTTATTATGTGTTGTGCTTTATAAACATGGGCATGCATGAGTCATTGTAATATAGTGTCTTTAGCTCTTTAGGGAAGATAACTAAAAGGAGAATAATTGAGTCAAATGGGATTTCTATTTTTAGTTTTTTGAGAAATCTCCATACTAATTTCCATATTGATTATACTGTTCACATTCCAATCAGTAGCACAGAAGTGTTCCTTTTTCTCTGCAGTCTTACCAGTGTGTGTTTTTATTGGATTTCTGGAAGATGGCCATTCTTTCTTGGGTAAGATAGAATAGCAGTATTGTTTTACTGTAACTGGGATTTCTCAAATGGGCAGTGATGTTGAACACTTTCATGTAGTTATTTGCCATTTGTACTTCTATGAAGTGTCTACTCATTTCTGTTTGCCCATTTTTGGATTGGGGCTTTTATCTAAGGAGTCTAATTTTTTTAGTATATATATATATATATATATATATATATATATATATATATATATATATATATATGTCTTCTGTCTGAAAAAACTAGCAGATGAAAACTATTTTCCCATTATGCAGTTTGCGTTTCACTCTGTAGGTTGCTTCTTTTGCTGTGCAGAGCTTGGTAATTTGATAGATCCAAATTTTTTGATTCTTGGTGTATTTTCTGGGCATCTGTTCAGAAAGCCTACACCTATGACTTTAAAAGTCTCTTTCTCTCTCTTTGTCTTTGAGATGGTGTTTCAATAAAGTTAATAAATTGTCCAGATTGGGCATCCAACTTGAGATCCTACTCTCTCAGTTCTGAAAGTACTGGGGTTACAAATGGGTGCCAGGCTTTATTATAGTAGCTTTCATAAGTATTCAGTAGCTACCAATATATATTAATTTTATTTTATCATCACTTGTATCTTTCACAAAGTATAAGTGGCCTTGAGAAGTGTAAAGATCTGCCTTCAGTATTGATCTCAAGGCTTAAATGATCTGTTGTTTGGTTTTATGACCTTATATCCTGTCTTCTCACATCTCCTAAATTTATTTCTATCCATACAAAAGTATTCATCATTTATTACTCTGTTGTTCTACCTAATGTTGAGCTTTCTGAATTTCAGCCCATGAACCGTAATATTGAATATTTATTGTGCTACATTATTGATTTAATTTGTTTCTAAACTTTTAACTCCTTAAGTATGAATTTATGAGGCATAAAGAATCACTATGATATATTTCCCTTCATTTACTTAGCTGGTTCATGACCATGGAGCACATCTCGTGGTCAAAGAAGTGCCACAATGGTCTCCAGAGTCGTCAATGCCTTGTTCTCATTGTGTTTCTCGCCGCCCAGAAGCAACCAAACTGACATGTGGAACAGTCCATGGAAGATGCAGCCACAGTGCCTACCAGGTAGTAATAAATTGCAAGGGGGAACAAGGATATTATATAGAATCTAGGTACAAAGTGCCGTAGCATCTTATAAATAAATATTAACTTTTTCTGAATTGGTGAATTTTCAGTTTATTATGATTTTTAAGCAGTTTGTGACTTATAAATTATAAATTGCAGCAATCTCTGGGGAATATTTTCAAGACTTTGAAAATAAAAATATACTTTCTAAAGGGCATCTGTTTTGAGAAAATGAACCCGAATGACTTAGTCTCCTTTGTAAAACACATTGACTCATCCTTATAATTATTCATCATGACTCCAAAGGGGAAAAAATTAAACCTAAATCACGTTCTATGTCTGGAGAAGGAGTACAAAAAAGGTGACAGCTAGAGGGAAGGAGGGCAAGTTCACTCGCAGGAGGATTAATTCTTCCTGTTAGAAGGAGAGTGAGAGAGAGATGCTTTCTGCAGCCAGTGACTGAACTCCACAGAAAATGAGTGAGGTACCTAGAATCCCAGTAGGTGGCAAAGGAAAGAGACTTGCTGGCCGATAGGAGAGCTGTGTTTATAGCTGGAGCATGAAATTCGCCTTTGCACTGCTAACAAAATGAAGTCCTCAGCCCTAGGATGTGTGTACCATCTGAAAACCTCCTGTGACAGCAAATCAAGCATTACTCTATGCAAGATTTCATACAGTTCAAGAAAGCTTCAGCAGGCATCAATCGTACAATAATTTCAACTTAAATATGTAAACAATATTAATAAGAATGCAGGAAATAAGAGCTTCAGAAAACAGGCTTCCTTGTAGAAAATCTAATATAAATATTCCTTTGGCACAAGTTGATACCATAATGAAGATTTCGTTTTAAGTCGTATTTGTTAGATAGTAAAATGTCAGAATTACTTAATGTTCTTCGCAGGTACATGTGAGAACAAAAAGTTGAAACAGACCAGAACATTTTATTTCTGATATATTGAGATTCAAAAATTTTTAAATGGCTAATTATCTGTTTGAAAAAAACCCCAAACTGTTAGGAAGATCAAGATGATGCTAAGTATAAGCAAGTAATCAAGAGACGGGTTAAGAGAGAAGAAAGAAGACACATAACAATAAATGTAACCAGTAATAAACCCCTTCATATGAAAACTTGACACTAGGTAACTAATGGGAAGAGAGTGATTAATTCCAGGGGAAACGATTCTTCATCTTAGGGAAGGATTTACCTCATGGACCTGTTAATATTTTAACAAAATGCTGTACAAAATGCTGTACAAAATGCTGCCTGCTTGAATCTGGATGAAAGAAATCTATAATTGAAGAACTGAAGAAGCCAGAGCTCATGGAAACTGGGTTAAAAAAAAAGAAGAAGAAATCAATTCCGAAACTAAATATAAATCAGTGTGAAAATGTCTTCTATTCTTAAATTTGGATGCACATTTAGGATATACTCAGTGAAGTGCTGGCTACACTCATTACACAGACTCCCTGGTTCAGAATTTCACAGCAAGAATAAAAATCAATTGACAAGAACCTGGAGATTGTAAAGGCTTTAGAAATGGACGAATATACGTTATTTGGTTTTCAGCAAAGCCAAAGCCCACTTCTCAAAGACTTGGCTTGAGGCAGTGTATTGTCCCGCAGCATCCCTAGAGGAGTTGGGAGAATGTGAGGGTGGCTGATGTCCTTTCGGATCAGTCCGCCGTGAACCCAGAAGCGTGCCGGCTGTGCTCTCCATGAAGACCCAACTTCAGGTTCAGTGACTGAGAACTTGGAATTTCCATCCTATCTTCACACTCCCGCCAAAGCACCTGTTCCAAACTTATTTAACAAGACCAGTGCTCTAATCCCTGAGCTATGGAGCCAAGTACCCAAACATATTTTAACTTGTCTCTGCTTGTTGGGTAGGAAGGTTTGTAGTATCTCTGATTTTATCTGATTTATTCAGATAATTTCCTTCCAGTATTCTGATTTTAGCAACTGATATTATTGCTGATTTGTAACCTTGTGGCAATTCAAGTCAACACGATTTGTAGCAGACGTGTGGGATTAAAAAGTGCAGATTGAAAAAAATGTATATTAGTTTATTTCAGGCATTTAATTGCTGAGATAAATGAAGCTGACAAAGGTGATCAAGTCTATTTAGAAGTATAATGAAATAAGCTTCAGGAGCATAAGTTCTCAGTATTGATCTTGCAGAAGACAGTGGAGCATTTCTTATGCAAAACAAAAGCAAACAGGGCGAAATAAAGTTAGAGAAGTCTGCATTAAATCGTGTTTTCAAAGTTTTAAATTATGCACATCTGTAGATGCCTGAAAACACTATTAAGCAATTAATCATTCCACCAACAGTTTAAAGAGTTATGCAAACACCATCATCGGATGTAATTGCTATTTGAATTTTATATTGCTTAGTCTTCTTTTTTCAAATTAGTGAAAGTGAAGGAGTTAAATACCTGTAATTGGATTGTTGAATGAGTGAATGGTAGAAACTGGCTCTATTAGAAAGGAATCAGAATATAGCCTGAAGCGAGCCTGAGTAAATATAATTCCCAGAAAAGCTTTGTGAAGGTACAAATGCCCAGGCTCTCTCGAGTGATTTTTGATTCATTAAGTGTTGGACATTTATTACATTTATCCCATTTCTAATATTTTTCTGTTTTTCTCCATTATATTTCTTATGGTATTATTCTATATAAATATATGTTATTCAATATAGATCATTAATTGATCTTTATCTTTGTATTCTCAAGACTAGATTTTCTGTTTGTATTTAAATTTTGAAATCAAATTTTGATGAGAATATATTGTTCAATTGCTTTACATTAAGTGTCTAGGATAAATAAATTCATGAAGAAAAAACGGACTTGCAAGGGGTAAAGTGAGAGACATTGATAATGGACATGGAGCTGCTTTTCGTGGTGATGAAAATGTGATGGAACAGACAGAAGTGACAGTTGTACAACATGATGAATGCACCAATAACCATGTAACAGTGTACTTCTAAAAGTAAATTTTATAGGCATATGAATTATATATCACAATTTAAGAAAATAACTGAGAACAATTTTATAGCACAGAAGTTGCCATTAGCATATCCTATATTTTCAAGATTACTACCCAATAATCTACGATTGCTTCCATTCATCAGTATCATGTTGCTGTACTTTATCATACAAGCAAATGAAAAACTAAAAGAGAAACTGGATGGCTAGGGAATATATTGCATAAGAACACACCAAGTAGGTTGTACAGCTTTTCAAATGGAGGAGAGTCGTGGGAGAGTTGGAACCTTTTTAATTTAAATTTTTATTTTTATTGGTGCACACTTGTAGTGCACAATGGCCACATTCATCATGAGGAGCTGATACATGTGGGTGCCACGTTTTAATTTGCTTTACTCCACCCCCTTCATGCTTCCCACCTTGCCTGTAATGTGTCAGAACACTGAGCTGAACTCAGGTACTCTCACTGCACCCCAGAACCATAACTGTGTGCATGTTGTGCTTGTCATTTTGGTTTTCACAAAAAATTAACAAATAAAAATCATGTTTGACTATCAGTCAGTTTATCATTTATTCATATAGAGCAAATATTTAAATGTCAGAAAATGTGTGGAAACTTTCTGCTGGTTGCATTGCTAGTTTGTTTCACTTGGCCACATCTTTGTTCTTTGAAAACCAACTCTTTCTCATTTATTTCTGATTCTAGTTGTTACACACACATATATGCAACACAGCAGAAGGAAAATGAGTAGACATCAAAGATAACCTCAGTTGTTTTTGTCAGCCACGAGGAACTTGGTTACTTGACTATAAAATGAAGTTTCATAGGAAATAGAATAGAAGGACCATTCTTAGGGTTTTCCACATACCTAGCTTTCACTGTGTGAGCATTTCCATTTCTTTCAAGGGATGAGCTTATTGTGATTTTACTTTGGGTTGAATTTTTAACATTGGGTTTAATTTTTAAAAAAATATTCTTTGCACAATGTAAGAAAGAATTCAATTGAAGTTAGAATTGTTACACTTAATAAGAAAACCAAAATATTAACAAAAATGAATTTAAGATCTCATGTAAAGGAAGAGTCAGTTTTTGAACAAAACTTTGGCCATATTAAAAAGCAAAACACAAACACAGAGAACAATAAAGAATGGAGAGTAAGAGACAAGCAAATGGGAAAAGGTTCAGGAGACAAGGGTGAGGGGTGAGGGGAAGGGAAGGGGAAATAAGCCAAATAAAGATAAACCATCTAATGGCTAAATATCTTACATCACAAATATGAGCTATGATGAATAATATCAACAAGAATGAAAATGGGGAAAAAGTGTTTAGAGGAAGAGGGAAGGGCTGGAGGGAAGGCATTTCAAAAAAAAAAAAAAAAGAATTGAGCTGTTCTATGTACATAGACCACTTTCCAAGATGACTGTGACCTCCATGTACCACAAACATGCACTAATAAAAACTGAATTGAAAGCTTCTGGATTGGACTATCGTGTGACACTGTAGTGCACAACCATCAGCACTTCTTGACTGGCTGGTTAGTGACTACAGCCATCTCATCTGGGTGTCTATGAGGCGGCTGGGTTTGTCCTGAATGAGTATGTGGGGTACAAGGATTCTGCTTTCTACTTTGTGGTAGACAAAACTGACTCTGAGAGAGCTTAAACAAATTGACTTCATTAAAATAAACTAGTACAATAAAACAAAAACTAATAGCTACACTAAAATGATAGGAATATTTAAATACTACATTAAAACAAATAGAAAGCCACAAAGGCAAAACCTGAAGAATGATACTTGCTAACAGATTTTTTTTTTTTTTTTTTGGCACCAGGGATTGAACTTGTGACCTTGTATTTTGTGAGGCAGGCACTGGAACCACTAAGATAAATCCTTGGCTCATAATAGAATTTTGATAGAACTATTATGTAAGCAAATTAGAGCTTGAGTCCTGCTGTGGAAGATGTTACACTGTGTCTTCAGGTGTCCTGTGACCTACCCCTCTTACAGTTGCATCTCATAGTGTTAATCTGGTGTAAACATTAAATATTCACTCTCAAAACTTGAATGAAACTATGTGTGAATGAGAAAATAATTACATCATATATATATAATTACATCATATATATATATATATATATAACTATATGTAACTGGTATAGTCATGGGGTTCATAGAGAGATGATATTGATAAAAGCAGAATGACAGGGTGCTGTGTGTTATTTTTAGTAGCGTACAGCCATCAGCACTACTCTAACTGCCCCACTCTGGCCAGCTCATTTAGCAAATGCTCCCGTGCTATTTGATGAGAGACATCTATTGAATGACTTTGTGACCTTAATTATATCCCTTTATGTTTTGCTTTGTAGCTTATGAATTTACAGCACTATCAATATTTTTAAATATTTTATTTCAAAAGGGTAATACCACTTTCCCTTAAAAAGACGATAAACAAGGATGCTTCCATGAATTTGCTAACAGATGGCTAATAAAATTATTTGAGAAAATCTTTTTTGGCTAATAAGAATTTCCACCCATGACTTGGGCTTTCAATAGGATACCAAATTGGGCACAATACTGGCTCTTTATCCTTCTTTGGCAAGGAAGGTAATTGTTTCTAAGCTTTATTCAAATGTTAGGGATTTTAATTCAAGGCAGAAGTAGACTCAGTCTAACCTTTCCTTTCAGAGTGAGATTATTTGATTTTCAATAGTTTACTTTTTTACCTT